>OMMV01026071.1:0-10969 GCA_900302635.1 Chatrabus melanurus
GGATTGGAGATCATGGGTGTTCAGCATAGGCTTGCACCCTTGCGCTTTACGCACTGAAATTCCTCCAGATTCCTTGAATTGTTGAATGATATTATGCACTGCAGAGTTAGAAATATGCAAAATCCTTCCAATCTTTCTTTGAGGAACATTGTTTTTAAACATTTCAATAATTTTGTCATGCATTTGTTGTCAAACTGGAGATCCTCGGCCCATCTTTGCTCCTCAAAGACTCATGGATACTGCTTTTGTACCAAATCATCATTACAATCACCTGTTTGAAATAACATCATTTCATTTTTTCTACCTCATTACTCACCCTAAATTGCCCCCGTCTCCTTTTTGGAATGTGTTGCAGGTCTGAAATGCAGGAATGGATGCATATTAACAAATGAAATGAAGTTGACCACACAAAACATGAAATATCTTGGATACATACTGTCTGCAGTGAAGCAGAAGTCAAACTAAATGTAAGGATCACTGCACGCTTTTTTTTCGGGGGGGGCTGTTGTGCTTCTTCCAAAAGAACAAAGACTGTCCATCTCCATGCAGAAGACAGAGGAAGATGGTAGTGTAACGCTGTTCTTATTTGACCCTTATTAGACGACTCTTTTAAACAATTTATCAAACATATTTTCTTCTTTAGACTCGAGGAGCCGAAGAACAGAACGGCTTCATTGAGCTGCCAAACTCACTTGATGAGCTGATGAAGGTCAGTGCTTTCTGTCTGAGCACAGACTGAATGAGTACTGTCTGATGGACTGAACTCCACTTGTTTCTGTGTACAGATCCATCCACACACAACATCTGTCCAAACGGAGGACACGAGACGTTTCGTGGAACTCCTAAACGGTTGCTGCATTTGGACGGGGAGCTGATGAAGCTTTGAGGCAGCCGTTCATCACGATGGATCGCCTCACTGATGACACCAGCTCTTAGTAAGTGACACACAAAACATATGGATTTGGGTGATCAATGGATTTATTGACTGATCGGCTCTCTTGCTTCATCCACTGAGAAAACCCGATGTGAGAAAATGAGGATCTACACAAAGGTGCTGGACCAGATCCTCATCGACACACTATCCGGCAGTAATGGCAGCCAAAGTCTCCTGTAACGGACCAACAGGTTCTGGTTCTGAACAAAGCCCGCCCACGATCTGCAGCAGGATCCAGGAAGTGCTGCAGAGGATCTGCAGCTTCTTCAGAAACATGAAGAGGACCTTTTGCTGTTGGCTCCGCCCACAGGATGAAGACTTATTGACCGACAGCTGTGTTTAAATGTTGGTAAGATTATCATCATTAACAGGAACAGTATGAACGTTTGAAGACTTCTCGTAAGAGTGCCTGACAGGACGGAATAAAAACATTGCAGAACAAATAAAAGAATGAATCAATGTCTCGTGTGCACAGATCATTTCCTGTAGATTGGCAGATTTACGTTCAGGATTAGGCATATCTTTAATCTGTGGTTTGTGGTTCCTGCTGGTTCTGGTTTTACTGGTTGTGAGACCTGGATGCTAACCCTAACCAGTACCCTGAGATTGTGAGTGGATGCCTTTGTTCCTGGAGCTCTCCGGAGAATACTGGAATGACTTTTTTGTCCAATGAGTGTTAACACCCGAGTGCGTGAGACAGAATCGTTACTTTCAAGAAAAAAAGGATGGACTGCAGGTTGCTAGGTGGTTGCAAGTCGGGTCCTAAAGCAGTTCTGTGATGTGATGGATGAGGTCGCACCAGCTCTAAGACCTGAATTTAAATGAGGTAATTTTGTGTTGCATGTAGGTGAGGATTGTGTTTATCTTGGTGTAATATTTTATTATAATCTGTTGCTACATCCGTCACACTTCAGAACGGCACGGGGTCCTGGATGGCAGCCACCCAGGAGATACCCAGGAGATAATTGGTCCAGAACCCACCTCTCGAAAGTAGCCATTTGCAGTCGAGCCCATCGAGGTTGCTCACTAGTTTTCCTAAAGGAACAAAGATTACGGCGTCTACCTTGAAGATCTATAGTTCGTGGTCTAATGGGCATCGTGGAAGTGCATTTGGAACACGTTTAACGCCACCCTGCATTTACACGGCACCTAATCTGAGCTCACAGTAAGGCACATGACACATAATAGGGATCAGAGGGAGTACAGATGTACGAGAGGCAGATAGATGCAGCTCAGTCATGGCCAGTACCATTATCGATTAAAGATTTACAAAGACTCTTTGGGTTTACAACTTCTACCACTGCTTCATGAGAAATTTCACCTCAGTGGCGGTGCCCCGTACCACGCTATTAAAAGGCGCAGCACGCACACTTCAGCGGTCTGGGAAAGCCCAATTTGCCTTTGATGGTCTACAACAAAAATTTACATCTGCGCCCATTTTGAAGCTGCCTGATCCAAATACGGAATTCATCGTTGAGATTGATGCTTCCAACTGTGGAGCGGACGCCTTCCTGTCCCAATGTCATGGTGAGTCCAACAAACTGTTTCTGTGTGCTTTCTTTTCCAAGAAACCGTCATCTGGTGAACAAAACTATGATGTTGGGAACAGGAAGCTTTTGGAGGTGAAGTTGGCCTGAGCTCAACGGGAAGCGCAGGACACACAGGGGTTCTATTTTATCTCTTAATTAATCATGGGTGTGTTTTGAAGTAAACCAGACTGTCATCTGTTATTCTCTTTCAAAGCCAGGTGTGCTTGACTTTGGCCCATTGCTATTTCAAAGGTGGACTCAAGTGAGAGGTTTTCTGGTGAGGAAGCGTCAAAGCACGCAAGTTGATTACTTACGGGAGCAGAACCGGAAGCTGCTTGAGGTGAAGCAACTGAGTGCCTCCATCTCCTCTCACCCAATCTAATGTATCCCATCAGGCACAGACAGACCTCCTGCTTCGATAACCTTAGCGCTCCCCGCATGTGACCCGGGAAGAAAGAAAACCACCATAAAAATATTTAAAGAATGAGGACACTTGGCATGAAAATGACAACTGTGTTGGGTGGGTCCTTGCGATGGCACTTGGACGACGCACTGATTTGTGTCCTGTGAGAACAGGCCCCGTGTTTGAGTCACTGAAGATGGCTATTAATGGCCTTCTTTGTGTGTAAAGTAGTCCTTAACTCGTGGGGGTTTATCCAACAACTAGACATACGGATTTGTTTTATATTTTGTTTTGGTGAAAAGAAAGAAGTAAATAAGTCCTATATAGGCCGTGAGGCCCGTTGGCGCCGGTGCTCATCTCCAGATTTATGCTACCTGTCTGTGTCCTTGGACAAGACACTTAATCTACATTGTCTCAGTCCACTCAGTTGTAAATGGGTACTGGC
This sequence comes from Chatrabus melanurus, assembly GCA_900302635.1. Taxonomy (NCBI): domain Eukaryota; kingdom Metazoa; phylum Chordata; class Actinopteri; order Batrachoidiformes; family Batrachoididae; genus Chatrabus; species Chatrabus melanurus. Next base: position 3,312 of record OMMV01026071.1, read on the forward strand.
CTTGGCTGGGGAAGTAAGCTTTGATGGATTGGTGTCTGGTCCAGGGGGAGATGCAGACTCATCTGCTTCATTGGATCCAGGGTTAAGCACGAGCACCAATGGGCCTCAGGGTCTGTATAGAATCTCAAATATGCCAATTTTCTTTGTTTGTTTCATACCATGGGTTCTGAGTAGGTGTAATGTGTATTATTTAATGGCTGAAATTAACCCTTAGTTCTCTACCACTGCGTTGGTGGCAGGATTGGCACTGCAGCCACCATAAAAACATTCACCTGGTTCGTAAGCATTTTAAACGTCATTATAGCGGTAACAAGAGCACCAGGCTCAAACGTTACTTTTGCTTTTCAGTGTCGGAACAAGCAGCTGCGTAGGAACAGATGCTAATCATGGATTGGATGATTGGAACGTTAATCCTAAATTTGCAAGCAGGCATTCTTTAAAAGGAACCTCCATTTAGCCATGTCCTGGTGTTCTTCTTTAGCCTTCTTTTGTGTAAAGCTGTGTCCTGAGATGCTTTTTCTTGGAGAACAAAAGCGTGATGAGGTCTTGCGCGTTTCTTTCTTAATGCCTGGTGGTTTTGGACCGTGTGCTGCTGCAGTGCTGCTGATCTGCAGAAATGTTAATCCTTTTCACATTCAGGTCTGCTGCAAACCCTCTGGCCTTCTGGTAAAAGAAGAGGGAGAGAGTTCGGTCTACAAGGAAGTTGTGGTAGATGGTGGCGAGGCGGGTGCACAGCTGGAGTTGAGACTTCTTGTTGCCGAGATCCATGGCTGCAGCCAAGGCCAGGTGGTAGTATCCTGCAGCATCAAAGGGATCCTGTAAAGAAAACAGTTCATGAAGACAAAACTGTTCAGAAGAACATCTTTTCCTCCAATAACTAACAGAAGATGATGGAGATGATTGTCCTGTCTGTCTGTTTGTGGACACTCTAAACTCAACAAGAGTACCGCATGTGGTTAAAAAAAAAAAGAAGGAACTTGTCATTCACAAAATTGCTGTATTTCATCTTCCAAAGTAAGTCAAAGTCATGACAATAGCAACTGCACTGGTTGCCACCCAGAACCAAAGCTAGTTGCGTAGTGTGGTAGATGCGGCAATGCATGATTTAGTGTGAACAGTGTTTACCTTGAGGTTATAGAATATGATGTCACCGAGGATCTGGTACATTCTGACGTAATACAGAGCTTCCTCATCAAACTGCAGAGGTGTTGGACAGAGTGACAGGGTCTTCAGGAAGTAGTGTTCAGCCAGTTCAAACTGGTCCAGACAGCGGTAGAGCCAGGCCAGTCGATGGTACGCCACTCGCTCGTTCAGCTGCTCGCCTGTGTACACGTAGACCCAAAAGACACGAGAGTCAGCATGTTCCAGGTTTCAAACATTTAAGGTTCTTCTCTAAATGCCTGTTAGCATCTGAATACTTCTCTCAGGTCTGAAAGATCCTCGACACATAGAACAACCAAGGACATGTAGATATTTCTTCTTATACACCATTTTGATGGTCCTTGGGTGGATGTTTTCCACACATTAGGTGGACTGATGTCAACATGAAATTGGAGAAAAATTAATTACCAATTTTCACCTTTATAAAATAACTTTTGTTTAGAAATTGGAGAAACAAAAGAGCCAGGAAAGAATGACAAAAAACAACCCATCCTAAGTCCAGAAGGCAGCAAGAAATCGAGGGCTTTATCAAAGAGAGGAGGGGATTGAGGAAACGATGGAAGAAATTCTTGCTGGGGGAGAGAGAGGGCATCGAACTCCTGGTCCAAGGTAATATCCATGAGAGGCCTAAAAATACATCAAGGGCAAATGAAGTGCTTGATGGAGGTGAGGCTGGGACCTCGCATTGACCACTATCTCCTGAGAGAAAGGTCAAGTCAGTCGAGTGAAGCTCAGCGGCAGGATCCAACCCACAGTCCACAGAGCATCAATATCCCAATGGCAGAAGAGAGTATTTTAAGCTCAACATCTGAGAACCTGGAACCCAGCCAGATGCAGCGTTCTTTGGAGAAGAACATCCAAGGCCCCTATGGAACAGAAAGGTTCGGAACAAAAGTGCCAAGAAAGAGGGAAACAAAAAAAGCTCCTAAGTCCAGAAGGCAGCAAGAAATCGAGTGCCTTATCAAAGAGAGAAGGGAATTGCGGAAACAATGGAAGAAATCCTTGCTGGAGGAGAGAAAGGGCATTGAACTCCTGCAGGCAAACCTAAAGGAATGCTGAAGAAGACTGTGGAGAGCAGAAAACCTCAGAACTCGATGCAAGAAGAAAGAGAGGGTAAAAACTTCCGTCTATAAGGATCCCTTCAGATTTGTGAAAAGACTCTTCACAAAGGAAAAGAGCGGGCCACTAGTTTATTGTTTATTTACTTCTTAAAGGGGACTCTGTCTTTGATCTGTTTGATATTAACTGGGAACCCATTCCAAGTGAAAGAACCTCAATACAAAACAGTTCGCTTCATACAATTAGTTTGTGGCCTAGGTATTACCAGCTGATTTGATGTGTCACATGTCCATGACAAGAACTTCTATATATTAGTTTTTCACAAAAGCATTCTGGCATTTTGTTCCATATAACAGTTTGCATGAATAAGGTGCCAAAGAGAGAGCTGGAGAAACACTTGAAAACAATGCATACAGACAACCAAAGATTTGAGCAGAGGGGAACATATATGCCACCCATTCCTCAACCAGAACACTAGTTGGACAATAGCCCCCCAGAGTGGAGCGAGGTCAAGAAAGTGGTGAGGAAGGCAAGAGCAGCTTCAGCTCCAGGACCAAATGGCGTGCCGTACAGACTGTACAAAAATACTCTGAATGTCCTACGGTTCCTCTGAAGGCTAATGAGAGTGGCATGGAAGAAGCAAACCATCCCAAAAGAATGGCATAGAGGAGGGGGAGTAGTAATCCCCAAGGTAAAGGATATCAATCCTTTACCTTGAAGATCCCTTGAATATTTCCTTGAATATCAATCAATTCTGACAAATCAATCTCCTGAATGTTGAAGGCAAAACATTTTTTAGCATCGTTGCTAAAACCTACATCAAACAGAACAACTTGACTGATACATTGGTACAGAAAGCTGATATACCAGGCTTCTTGGGATGCTTGGAACACACAACCATGAAATGGCATAAAATCCAGTCTGCAAAAAAGGAAGGAAAAGATCTACACATCTTATTCCTGGACCTAGCCAATGCTTTTTGATCCGTCTCCCATTCTCTCCTGTGGACAGCCTTCGACTTCTTTCATGTGCCAAGGACCACCACAAACCTGGTCACAAACTACTTCCATAATTTGCAGTTCTATATTACAACAAAAGAGTACATGACATCATGGCAAACATTGGAAGTGGGCAGGGTGCACCATCTCACCACTGGCCTTCAGCATGGCAATGGAAGTAATCATCCGAGCTTCAAAATGGGTTGTAGGAGGAGAACATCTGCAGTCTGGACAGCAACTACCTCCCATTTGTGCCTGCATGAATGACATCACCACCCTGACCTCAACATCACATGAACCAAGCGTTTGCTGGAAAAGATGCATTCCAACATAACGTGGCCAAGGATGATGTTGAAACCCAGCAAATCCAGGAGCATAGCCATCGTCAGAGGAAAACTTGTGGACCGGGGATTACACAGCAACGAAACACCCATTCTGATGTGTCGGAGCTGCCTGTCAAGAATCTAGGGTGGTGGTACAATGTGAGTCTCAAAGACTTAGACCAGAGTGACTAACTAAGGAAAGAAACCATCAAAGGCCTTGCTCGGATAGATAAGACCTTGCTTCCTGGCAAGTTAAAACTGTGGTGGCTGCAGTTCAGATTGCTCCCCTGTCTAATGTGGCCTCTAACGGTCTATGAGGTCCTCATCTCCAAAATCGAAAAGCGGGAGAGGACCGTCATCAAGAAGTGGCTAGGTCTCCCGTGGTGCCTCACCAACATCGGCTTCTATGGACATGGTGCTCTGGAACTGCCTGTCTCAAGCCTCACAGAGGATAATAAATGCACCAAAGTGAGGCTGGACATGATCCTTACAGAGTCTCAAGATGTTACAATATGATCAGCTGCTGCCAGAAAGGCAATGGGTAGGAAGCGGACCACGGCTGGCTATGTACACCAAACAAAATCTGCTCTCAGGCGTAGAGACTTTGTGGGACAGGTGCAGCAAAGAAGAGGTGGGTTTGGGCAAGGGACAGGTTGATCCACATGGCATAGGGCAACACCTACCCAGAGAAGAAAACTGGTGGTTGCTGAGGTCCAGCAGCAAGAGGAAGCAGAGAGATGTGCAAGAGCAGTCTCTCAGTCCAAACAGGGCCACTAGTTGGGTAAACCTGGAGCATTAGAAGCTCACCTGGAAGGATCTGTGGGAGATGGAAGGAAGCTGAATCATCTTCATCATCAGAGCCACCTATGATGTTCTTCCCACACCCATGAACATACATCAATGGGTTGGAGAATATCCATCATGCTCTCTTTGCCAAACCCCAGCAATGTTAAGGCACATCCTCACCGGCTGCAAAACCAGTCTGTCCCAAGGCCGCTACACGTGGAGACACAACCAAGTTTTACAACAACTGCCGACTACCCTGGAAAGAAGGAGACCTACCACCAATGCCCTACCTCTCACAAACACCAGATTCGCCAGAGTCCTTGTTCATCGTGGAATTAACTGTGCCATGGGAAGCGGCAGTTGATGACACGCATGAACACAAAATTCTGAGGTATGCAGACATAGCAGCTGAGGCAGAGCAACGTGGATGGTGTACAAAGGTGCCCCCAGTACAGGTAGCATGTAGAGGGTTTGTAGCCACGTCGACAATCAGGCTTCTGAGGGAGATGGGAGTACGAGGGCAGGCCTTCCGACAAGCCTTCAGGTCACTGGCAGAGGCTGCCAAGCAAAGCAGCAACTGGATCTGGCTGAAGAGAAAAGATCCCAAATGGGCTGCAAAATGACGGGCAAGAGGGGTAAAAATGGAGGAGAGCGCTGTTGAGCCCTTTGGAGGTATCGTGGGCAATCAGTGAAACACCATTGAAGGACGGTGCCCACCCGAGGTCACCAGTGAAGTGGTTACCCCATCCCCACTCAAGACATCAAGAAAGTGCCGATCAATATTGGGAATACAACATCAAGTCCTACATGCTCAACAGAAAATGGGACATATTATCAACCACAGTAAGCACCAACCACTTACCATTAACAGTGAACAGCGTGGGGCAGTGTTTTCTTTAATATGGCTGTTTGTAGTCAACGCGACATGTAAACGTAACAATATCTGGTATAAATGGCAATACCCCTGACAGCCGGAAACCTGGTCATTCCTGGAAAACACCGTATTTCAGAACAGATTTCTTCATGAATGTGTTGTAATCAGAATAATGTGTGTAAATTTCTGACTGAGGTAGAAGAAGAGTAAGTCCTATACGGCCCTGACACCCATTGGTGCCAGTGCTTATCCTTGGATTCCATAGTGTGAACCTGATGAGAGTCAACAACGTCCCTTGGACAGGACTCCAGTCCATTACAGGTTACTTCCCCAGCCAAGGCTGGTGCCCATTTACAGCTGGATGGGCTGAGAAAATGCACATGAACTGTCTTGTCCAAGGACAAAGACAGGTAGCTTGACTGGGACTCAAACCCAGGCCTATCGTGGTTGGGGTGTTTTACTTCAGTAAAGGTGCATTATGAGGTTTTTTTCCCAACAGTTGTTAGTCACTTTTAATGCTGAGGTATGAACAGATAACCTCAACAAAAAATGAGCCACTCACCGAATTTCTCGATTGCCTATATACTGTTAACCTGTATACTGTCCTCCATGTACAGGAATTAGGTTGGAATTGAAGGGAAAATCTGCTTGCTGACGTAGGCTGTAACGTTTATGTGCGCTCCCGAGTGTTGTGCACTCTACAGCGTAGCCAGAGAGGATTGTGTATTCTGGAATCGATTGTGCAGCTAAGATAGAGTCAGTTAACACCAACAAGATTAGCTCCCAGCCAAACACAGACTCCAACTAAAACTAAAAAAAAATAAAAAATTATCTGCTGAACCCCAGTCAGGCCAAAAAGGATTCAGATTGATGTTGGACGAGAAGCCGGATCAACATCGGCATGGCTTTTATGAAGTGGAGGGAGCTCCGTTTGGTTTTGGGGATCCAAACTGAAGAGTTGGCTTTCATCCTAATGGATAAAACTTGTGGATATAGTGTGACTTTGTGTTTTTATCTCCTCATGTAAAGTTTATAGTCAGTGTGGAGTCTTTTTCTGGCAGAAAAGGTGCTGGCATGGCACTTCATTGCAGCACTTTCATCAATAAATAGATAAAATAAATGCTGTGCATCGGTTTTGTTTCTATGACAACAAAACACAGGCAAAGCTTACAATGTGTACGGTGATAAAACCACAACTCTCACCAGCAACATTTAGAGTCCGTCCAATCTGCTCCCACAGATGAACCTTTCTGTCTGTACTGTGATAGTCTGTGATATGTCATACATACATACAGACGCTTGGAAAGGGAGGCGTGAGGGCAGCGTACAGCGTTGGTTGCAATCTGAAACCTCACAGCTAGATGTCGCTGAAAACTCCACAATGCACCTTTAAGAGTGAACAATGACTGACCTGTTCAACTCTGAAATCACATGATTAATCACATGATCAGGTTCAAGCTGTTCTGAAAGCTCCGACACCGTAAGCCAGACTGAGTCAAATAGAAGGCCCGAGTCGGCTTCAAACCAACAACCGAGGTAACCGCTCTTGCCACAGTGACGTCCTGCCCTTAAAAGCTGCTCACAACGGATGGTTCAAGCGTAAGCGAGAGAAGCTTTGTGTTGGCGGGTTTTGTTACCCAGAGTGATGCTGAGGTGCAGAGCGGTCTGAGCGAACTCCACAGCTCCACCGTACAGTTTGAGACGAAGCATCAGTTCCGTCAGTTTGTTACACAGCCGCAGCCTGGCCGCGGCGCTGCTGCTCTTCACTGCGATGGGCAGAGCACGGTCCTGCAGCGTGGCGTACACAAAGTTACACAAAACACATTTTAATGTGAGCAAAGACTATAAAAATAAAAAAAAACAATAAAACAAATATGGATACATGAAAACCATACGGCTGGCTTTGGGAACTTCCTGTTCAATATTAATGTCAAAATAAAAGAAATAAAGACTGAAATTATCCATATTGATGGCAGCTGTGATTGTGCAGTTGTCTTTTTCAGTTGCCATGACAACACAACACACTCTCAGGCAACGAAGAACAGCTCGAATCCAAACATGATGGGAAGATTGGCAGCAGTGTCACAGACTAACCACCAGGTGGCGCCGTCGATCATATATCTGCACATGATCAGACAGCAAAACAGCACCTCTCACAGGCAGGGGTTTTATTTGGTACTGTCCACATTAACACAAATTTGAAGACAGCAAAAAAAGAGTTTTTTTTTTATTTTTAACTCCAATTATTTAAATTAACCCAATTTTAATTATCATATTTTCTGGAGTATAAGTCGCACCTGTCAAAAACATAAAGAAGTTGCACCGGAGTATAAGTTGCATTTATTTTTGAAACGTATATTTCACAAGAATTAAAGAAAAAACATTTTGTAACAATGTGGAAAGACTATTCAGTCACCCACTAGCCTATAATCTTCAAATATGCCTTGCAGTGCAGTG
>OMMV01026084.1:0-15490 GCA_900302635.1 Chatrabus melanurus
ACCTGCTGACTTCTTATTTACCTTTGGGACACACAACAGTCCTGCATCCTGCGAACGCAGCGCGCGGGCTGGTAGATAAGGTTTTATTAGATCAGACAAGTAGGCAGGGGCTAGTCCATGAAGGATTTTGTACGTTAGTAACAAAACCTTAAAATCAGACCTCACACGGACAGGAAGCCAGTAGAGAGAGGCCAAGACTGGGGTCATGTGATCAAACTTTCTAATCCTGGTTAAGACTCTAGCAGCAGCATTTTGAACCATTTGAAGGCCTCTGATGCTTGTCTGTGGTAAGCCAGAGAATAAGGCGTTACAATAATCAATTCTCGATGAGACAAATGCATGAATTAGTGTCTCTATACCCACTTACTCCAATTAAGGGTCACGGGGGGTTCTGGAGCCTATCCCAGCAGGCATTGGGCGAGAGGCGGGGTACACCCTGGACAGGTCACGAGTTCATCGTAGGGCCACATATAGAGAGACAAACACATTCGCTCTCTCACTCACACCTACGGTCAATTTAGAGTCACCAATTCACCTAACCTGCATGTTTTTGGAAGTGGAAGGAAGCCGGAGCACCGAGAGGGAACCCACGCAAACATGGGGAGAACATGCAAACTCCACACAGAAAGGACCAGGTCGGAAGTGAACCTGGGACCTTCTCACTGTGAGCCACCGTGCTGCCCTTGTTAGGGAATTGTTCCAACTATTTCAGCAAGCAGTGCAGCATAGGAAATTGGAACGTCTTTGTTTATTGAGGAGTAAATAAAAAACAAAAAAATGAAGTAGTTTTAATACCCACGTCACACTCGATCACATTTCCACAACGGCTGCAAAAAACTGGGACGACGCAGTAAGAACATGCACAACTTATTAGAAACTCAATCGAAAGTGTTGCGGGCGTGGTGTATTCTCCATGGACGTGGAGGACGTGATCGAACTTTGGACATGTTCAAAAAATATGCAGCAAGGACGTGGTCAAATCAGGATGCAGTAAGAATTAAATAAGGACGTATTAATGGCTGCATTAACGTATTAATTTAATTAACCCCAGTAGAGACTTCACTGACATAGTACAAGTGTGGCACGGACAGCCTCTCCCAGCAGACATCTGTGGACTGCATGAAATGTGCTAGTCGCTGTCCATGCCCGATGCCCGCACTCGCACACTCCCGCCCACCCGCACGGAGCATATTTGAGTGCGTTTATGATGGAGACGGACACGTAGGCAGGAGAGCTGTTTTCCACACGCGCACACACAAAAACTTGCAGAACAAATGAAAAAGCGCAGTGCATGGTGCAGTATTGACGGTGAGAATGTGGCACATGTGAGTGATGTGACTGTTTGTAGTAAGAACATTGTAAGAACAAATTGCACGTGGTACGTGCGTGGTAAGAAATGAGTGGGAACGTGTTAGATGGCGTGAGAACATGGCAGGGACGTAATCAGGACAAAGTATGGACTTGAAAATGGCACATTTTTCCATTTCGACCACGTCCCCGCTGTGTTCATCAAAATTTTTAGGACACAGCGCGGGCTTCATGGTCTTCATCTCAGCATGTCAGGGCCCTTACAAAAATGTTTTAAGTCATGTGACCTCATGATGTAAATGCAGCGATCTCAGTGACTGTCAGAGTGCAACAATGATGGTTCAGTCGCCGTGACACTGTATGAGCAGAAAGATGGTGCAGGGAATGACACAAATAGAAATAAAAAATATTATTATTATTGAATTGTTATTCAGCGCAAATACAAAACGAGTTCGCACCGATTCGCTCATCGACATGCAACAAGACAGTTTTAACAATAAAGTGGAATTAAAACTCATCTTGTGCTGATTTTTACGACTACAAATTTTATTTAGTGACAGCAATCATTTAAAATATCAAAAATGAGTAAATGATACAAAACAACATGAAGCTGAAAACTATACAGACATCGTACAACTCTCAATGTCCCCAAACTAATCTATAAATCTCAAAATATTATTTAGCAGTCTAAAGCTAAAAGTAAGTAAGGAACTTGTTAATAAGCAGCTGAACAGACGTCAAACAAACGTCAGTTGGATGAAACATTCATTGGTATTTCAAGTGCACTTTGCTTATAGGCGTGTCTACATTCACTGTGTATACAGTATTTTATCCACAGTACAAAGGTTTGGATATTGATTAAACAATAACTGATCCCCTCACAGATCTTCAGCTTATTCAACACCAACAATGTGACTGACTGGACTTTACGTTAAAACTCGGCTCTTAATGACATCATAGCCACAACCTTTTATTGCCCCCTCATAAAAATATTCAGGATCAGCACACACACACAAAAAGGCAATCTTGTCACTTGATTTACAAGAACTGTTCAAATTAATCTTCCGAACTGTGTTTAACTGTCTATGCGTAAATGCCGACAGAAACTGATGATTGAAACAATAACACTGTTTGTGTTTTACAGCCGGAAACAGAATCATAAAAAATGTGGCTGTTATTCATTAAAACAATACTGTGGTGGTAAAGTGGTAGAATAAACTGGTGGAGCAAAAATACAATTAAAGAACTGGCTAAAGAATTTTTTCCCCCAAAGTATGACCCAAGGAATCACAGTGTTTACATGCTGAAGCCAGTTTGATTCTGAGCAGCTTGACTTACTATGTGCTGATATTGTGCATCCATGCGTCATGACAAACAGCATCATTTTTAGGCTGGCTAATATCTTTGGCATGACTTTGAAGCAGCACAAGCAAAGACCAACATACTGACTATTAGCGGGTTTCCTCCTCTAAACCCAGGCCTGCCAGCCTGGGAAAAGTCTGCTCAGGTTTTTGGGGTCCATGGCCTGCTGGATTAGCAGGTTGACCTGCCCCCCCACACTGAGCACTGTGCCTTCCTCCACCCCCTTCAGCTTCTCCTGCAGCCGCAGCAGCACTCGCTCCGCCACCTTGTTGAAACTCTGGCTATCGCTGCAGGAGGCAAAAGAGCATAAAAAGCTAGAAAACAGACTCTAAAGTATGCAGAAAGGTCACTTTTTGCTTTTGGCATTGATGTTCCTGTAAAATGTCATTTCAAGGATTATTTAATTAACTCAGGTCTTAAAAGAAAGATTCCAATGAAGAAAATAATCTAGTCACAGAGGGATAAAAAGTCAAAGTGACAACTAAAGTGGTCACTTTGTCCTCAACAAACCAATTCAAATTAAAATAAGATTAAGAGAACCTTTCCCACTGAACTACCTGCACTTAATTTCTGTATTTGTGATTATTCATTACTACAAGATTTAGCTCTTCAGTCTGGTTTCTAATCAGATTAACAGGTGGCAAAATGCAAAATGTGTTTATGATTTCCTCAACATCACACATTGTATTTTAATTTACTGATGTTCTAAATTGACTTTTGTTTTTTGCTGAATGGATAATCGGAAATTTGCTCCTACGTAATAATTAGTAACTGAAATTCATTTTCAGAAAAAGTGCATACTCTTCAAATCTCTAATTCAGTGCAAATATATCTCACTCCTGGACAAAGCCAGGTTCATGGACACAATCGACTCACCTGAATTTACGGTGGTTGTCCATGTCGTCTCCTCCCAGGAGCGTTGCGTTGAGCTCATGCTGCTCGTCGTGCTGCAGGTAGAAGGCCTTCAGAGGGCTCATGGTCCAGTCAAACAAAGGGTCGTAGAGCAGCACCTGGACAACGCAAAAATACAGAGGAGCACACATAAAAGAAGGATTTTCAGCAAACAGGCGGTGTGTCCTCTGTGTGTTGTTCCGTCATCGTACCTCTACAATCGTCACCAGAGCTTCTTGAGAGTTCCTCATCACCTCCATGGTCTTCTCGCAACATCTGAGCAGATACAACAGGTGGACCTCATATTTACACAATCCATCCAACCTCAAAGTCAACGCCATGACTGCAACTAATGACTTATTTCACAATCAGTTCATATGATTATTTTAATATATGACTCAATAACTGTCATCTGTAACGTTATAACATGAGTATATATACATTTTTTAAAAAACTAAAAAACAACACCCATCATAGTTTCCTCAAGGTTTTAAAATGACTTTTGTCCAATGGTTCAAAACCAAAGATAGTGGCTATAAAATAGAGAAGCATTTGAGAAGGTGGAAACAAGTCTTTCCAATTTTGGTCAAACCAATTTTAGTTCATCAATGACCTTGACAATTAATTAATAGATTATACAAACATTTCATTATTTTTCAGTGTGTCACTGAACCTTTAAGTTTTGTTTTGTTAGCCTTTATTTATCAGTTTCCTTGAATGCACCAAAAACATTTCCACCATTTCGCTATGGTGTTCGATCCCCCCACTGAGACTAACCATGTGTCAAGATTACTTTGGGGCCAAGGGCTTTGGAGATATAGTGGCAAAAGTTGAAATGGACGCACGTTCGGTGCTCTCAACTGTATCACCTGCAGATACTTTGTTTGGGTGGAGCCTCACAATGGTAGGTGGTACCAAAAGGCTTAAAATCTTCTTGTTTTTTCCAGTCAACAGTAACAATTCCATAGATATTCAATTTACCAAGGAAAACAGAGAAAAACATCAAATACTCACATTTGAAAAGCTGAAACAAAGGATTTGGCATATTTGCTCAATAAACCACTTAAATTATTAAAAATGTTATTTTTCTGATTCTGATTACTGTCCACTGCTCCTAGTGGTTGGATTGCGTCTAACTATAATTAGGATAGGTTAAATGCAGAGGACAATGAATGTATGTATGTATGTATGTACAATGACAATAAAGACCCTTCTTCTTCTTCTAATTTCAGCATGAGTTATGAATACTGAACACATTCCTGCTCACCTCCTAAAAACCCCTTCCACTCCAGTGATGCCCATCCCGTCTACAATGTCTCTGGACAGTCTGAAGGGAACAGTCTCTGGGGTGGGGAGGATCTTCCCCTGCTCAAAGGCCACACCTAAAAACATTTTTTTTAATTATTACTTGGTCTAGAGCTTTAAAGTGTAACAGTACATAGCTGAGATCAGAATAAATTTACCTAAATCGATGTGCACCAGCTCAGCAGTCTGCTCATCAATCAGAATGTTCTGGATGTGTCTGTCACCCAGACCAACAATGTATCCAACTGTGGACATAACACAAGAAAATAAACAAACAAGCACGGAAAAAACCCAAGATGTTTGATAGTGGTACTAGAAAACAATAAAACTGCAATTTCCACAAATAAATTCAGCAAATCTTCATCCTTTTGATGAGTGCTATGATTTTCATCATCTTTGTTGTGCTTTTGTCATATGGAAGACAACTTTTGGTTATTGTTGTTGGTGTTTTTTCTTCAGAAATATCAAAAATGTTACAGATTTCTGTGTAATATTTCCACATCAGAAGGGTTCATATCCAAAATTGCTTTTCTCTCCCTTTTACAGTTAAAGATGGTTGGGGTTCCATCTTTAATATCCTCAAATTCCCACAATTCTATGATTGTACATACAGAACTCGCCTGCTGTAAGCAAAATTTAAACCTGAAATGATTCCTATCCTGCGTGCTCTGTCAGACACGACCACACAGTCTAAAAGAGACTCATCGCCTCCCCAAGGGGAGAGGTGGGCTTGCAAGAAGCTCCTGAGACTTGGTGAAAGGGTGGGATATGGGCCGAGAAAGAAAACAACTTTTGGAATGGAACTATGAGGCTTAATGTTAAGTTTTTGTAATTAATGTGTGTGTGTATTTAAATATATGTTATATAAAATGGGATGGATATTCCGCACTGGTGTACCTATAGAGGAGGTGGCCACACTGCGAGTGTAAGCTAGCCGTTTCTCCATCCACACCGCGGGGTCCAGGAACCGTTCCATGCAGAAATACCTGAAGACAGGCCTGAAGTTCTTGCACACCTCGCTGTAGGCCTGGAGTTTGTCAGCAAAACTCTGTGCCGCCTACAAATGTGGTCAACAGGACAAGTTTTCAGTCATAAAGAAGGCCATTTTAACAAGTGTGACTTCATTTCCTGTCAGATTGCATTTTATTCATCAAAACCCTGGATTGAGCTGTATTTTTTCAAGAAAGGCAAAGATCATTTTCCAATAAATTTTCAGTGTTGTAGTCAGACTGCATTCCATTCAGTCAGAAGTCTTCATTGTAAACCATAGAATTCCTCCAAAAGTTCTATGACTCACAAAGAATAAAAAACATAGCTGAAGAAGCATTAGCACAAGTGGTATGATACTTATGTTCAGAAAACATCCTGAAATTATTTTACACCCAAGCACCCTCTTGTATAGAATAGTGCGCCCAAAAAAAGTGAATGTCTACACAAAAGACAGCCAACGAGCAACATTAGTAATACAATCTTATTTACATAACTGCAATTACTGTACTTAAAACACGTAATAAATAAATAAATAAAAGACCGCCTCTTAAAAGATTGGAGTTGACAATGTTCTTCTCATTTTTCACATCCCACAGTGGCAAAGATGAGTGTGATTTCAAAAACAACTGCCAACAGCCTACAAGACACAGCATGCAAAATGCATTCACTGCTGGTGGAGTAACTCACGCAAGATAAAGTCAAGCATCCCTAATTACCAAGCTTAGCAATGAAAGACAGCTTTGTTTTTTAGAAATGTATTCTACGAGATTGAGTTAAGACATTTCCTACTGGACACCACCCTGTGGTGAAATGCAGCTTTAATTTTTAAAAAGCAGAATCACAGACCATCATCTTCCTGCGGCAGGCGAGGGAAGTCCAGTCCTGAGGTCGAAAGCGCTTGTGGGCTCCTTTCGTGACATCGGTCAGAAACTCTCCAATGGGAATAGTGCCAGAACACCATTCCAACACGCCACTACGCTGCGAGAACGGCACCACCTATGGCAAAAGAGAAAGAAGTGTTTAAGGAGGAAGAAAAAGAAGGTGGTCTTTCTTTTATTGTGACTGCACATTACATTCAACAAAATGTGTCCTTTGCATTTAACCCATCCCAATTACAGTTACACACAATCCAATCACTAGGACCAGTGGGCAGCTACAGTCCTGCACATGGGGACCAACTTCAGGTGTAGAGGCACGGTCTTGGTCAATAGCAGTTGAGGGAACACATTGCCTAATGTGGATGTTTTGATGGTGTGAGGAAACCCATGCAGGCATGGGGAGAACATGAAAACTCCGCACACAAAGCTGGGCATTGTTGGAATTGAACCCAGTTGTAACAGGTCAGTTTAACTACTGTCAAAATATAGCCCAGGTTATACAATAGCCCACAGTGGTTTATAACCTGGGGGTATAATTTTGAACTAGAAAAAAAATTGCCTAAAACCCCGAGTTATTATTTAGATTATTTTTATTTATTTAGGCAGCCCAGAATATACCCAGGATTGAAGTGGTTTAGCCTGTTTTATACCACGAGTATAGTCTGGGCAGGGGGTATATCTTGGGCTGTCACACCAGACCTTCTTGCTATGAGGCAAGAGTGCTAACCGCTGAGTCATGGCGCTGCTTCTGAACTGTTAACTGCATTTTTACCAGCTTTGATGCTTTCTTTTAAAATGGCGAAGGAAAGAAACACCAAAAATAAAATGAAACAACACATTCTTGATTATTCTCTCTAAATGAAAAAAGGCAAACTGTGAAATGAGGTTAAGAAAAGTGTGGTTAAATGGTTTATGCAACCTTGTATCGCCTGATGTTAAGCTTCCTCTTGCGAGTGTCTGTGTTGCGCTGCAGCAGCATTGAACACATGCTGAAAACCTGCTGCATCACCGCATCCTGCCGCAAGTCGTCCTTACCCTGTTTATACCAAGACAGAAAAGGTCACTGAAAAATATATAGATGTCTCACTGACTCTAAATGCATACATATACACATCTCTCTCTCCACACACACATACCATTTTTTACAACAGTTTGTATAATAGTTTATACACACACACACAAACAGACGCACACCCCAAAAGACTGATTTTATCTCCAAATCCAGAAATAGAAATGATGGTGGTTAAACACCAGAAAATTGTTATTTCACTGTGTGCTTCCTCATACAATGATAGCAAATTATTAGCCTTTAAGTGGATGGTAAACTTCCCGCAAACAGAAACGTGCAATTGCTCGAACACAACACAATGGACCGAGTTCTCTTTAGCGAGACATATTGTAACGAAGTTTATATTTGCATGGGTACAAAAAGTGGATTAATGATTACTGAGAACAACTCTAAAATAGAAAAGAGCTGAGGTTGAAGTTAAACTCAGCAGGTTTACCATCAAAGGGGATAAGTTGTATACACTGTGGACATACACACACACTCTGGTATCGCTATAGTTGTGAGGACACTCATAGACATAACGCATTCCATAGCCCCTATCCCTAACCATCACAGAGAAATACCTAACCCTAACTTAATTCTAACCATAACCCAAAAACCAAGTCTTAACCCACAAACAGCCCTTTGAAGTTGTGAGGACCAGCCAAAATGTCCTCACAACAATGGTTTAAAAGCAAAATTTGTCCACACAACTATAGAAAGACATGCGCACGCACGCACGCACACACTGTTGCGGCCCTTTGTTCCTGTTTTAACTTCTTTTGTTACTTTTGTCGGAGGAGGTCTGCGACTCACAAAAAATAGAAGCACACGCTGAGATCTGTTGCTGTTGTCCAATTCAAAATGATTTATTTAACGTACTCAAAGTAAATTCTCGGTGGTTGACTTTCCAAAAACATAACAATACTTAAATCCACTTTTTTGTTATATATTGCGGTCACAAAAACTGTTTCTGCTCCTCCGTCTCTCTGTCAAACACAAAACATGCCAGCTGTCATCCATTCCCTAATTATACATGTTGGGAGGCTGGCCCCTATTTGGAGGTGTAAACAAGTGATCAGGTAATCAGTACACAACTACTTTCAATGTCATTAATTTGCAATCATAATTATGTTCAAAATTCCAAAAACATTAATATAGACTATAAACCATAGAAATTTAATTTCAAAAATATTAATCAATCTGCCTTTTTCATTATGGCTCCAACACACACACACACACACACACACACACACACACACACACACACACACCTTGACCAGCTGGCGTCTGCTCTTGCCATCAGAGCCGATGCAATCGATGATCTTTGGCAGGTTGACTCCTCCGGCCAGGCGATATTGGGGCATGAAGGACTTGACTGTCACCAGATCGTCATAGCTACCAGATGGATCTACCTAATTACCCCACAAAACAACTCGTCATCATACAATGAACTTTTTACCAGTAGGTGTGAAGCATTTAAAAATGTGCTCTGGTATACTGTACAACTGTTCAATATGCAGGAGGACAGCAATGCTGCATTCACATGTTGACAGTGGACATCAGACAGTAAGCCAAATGTTCCATCGTTTTCAATGAGAGGACAATGGAAAATTCCACCACTGGCTGTGAGAGCAGCACAGCAAAATGAAACGTGGTGTCACATTTTAAAAATGCTGAATATGTTCCACTTGCCACAGCTGTCAAATATGGAAAGTGAAAGATTTTTTTTTCAGGACAAGTCATAAGCTGTTCATCTACCTTTTCATAGCAGCCCAACAACAAAAGAAATAGTGACAATTCTACCAAAACAGTTTCTTCATGGCAATATAAACAAAAACCTGCGTTTAGGTGGAAATCCCAACATTATTTTGCAGTGACATTACACTGGAATTCAACTAAAGTCTAATGAGGATGAGATGAGTAGAGATGATGATTGGAGATGATTGAATTATTGATTAGTGAATTGATAAATAACAATAAAGTACAGCTGCAGACATATGATTACATACACTCTTGCTCAAGGCAATTTTCCTCAACTACATGGTTTACCTTGATTTCCACTGTGGGGATGGCAACCTCATCCAGGTCTTTGATTTCCATGATGGGCTGATCAGCAGGAATAGGAATGGCCTCTATAATAACACAAAATAAGAAGCTAGACATATAAATATACAATTTAATTAAACAGAAACTGTTCTAAAGGTACATATTGTAATTCTTTTTGCCCAAACATGTCTTTGCTTGATGATGTCCATTAAAATACTACAGGTGACCAATGTTAACATGGGTCTGACTTAAAATGTGTTGCAAAAGCACTGTATGTACAGCACTGTGCTCTGTACTTACTCTTCTCAGTCTTGTGTTTACTGGCGTCCATATTGGCCAAAGTGATGTAGGCGTCACACAGACGCTCAATCCCTCGGATAATCTGGCCTCTCTTTTCCCTGATCGCACTAATGATCTTCTGTGCCACATCTGAACGATCCTGCACGAGAAAAAGGTACTTGAAAAACTGAACTAAGTTGTTTCAAAAGCTCTAAAAAGAATGAGTTATTATAGCTATAAAATATGAACATCAACATCAATCACGTATAAACTTTCCACCGTCTGGCGTGATGGAATGTTTAAGTGTAGTTTTATGAATGCAGCTCATATCGCCCTTATATGACAGGTGATGAAACATTGTTGACATTTCCAGAAGAATACCTGCTGACCTGTATAAGCTACAGTCTGCAGAATCACGTGGTCTAATATCCACCTTAGAAATGTATTTGTTAAAAAGAACACAGAACAATGCTGCCTTTAATACACAAAACAATGAACTATTCTATACTCAGCTGGGTGTGGAAAAACAGCTAAAGGCTTTTATAGAAATAGCAAACAAAAATCACTGACAACTGGAAACAGTCCTCACTATCATAATGTGGCACAAAGATTCAGAAAGTCTCAAGACTCTTCTAATAATAAACCGAGCTGTGGGTTCAGACCCAGCAGTAAAATCAAACAAACCAGAGCTCTTGTTTGTCAAACTCGGCAAAAACACACCATGTGCTGCTGATTTATTCATTTTACTGTCTTTTGTTCAGAGCTGGGAAATTCCCTGCGTTTAGCAGGGCAAGCATCGACTCATGGAGTCAGTCAGTGAGTCTGCAAAATGTCTGTCTGTAATTTCAGAAAAACTACTGCATATTCAGCTCTCAAAATTGAGGTTCTTATAGATACAGGTGTTGCCCATAAAACCTCCTCTTATGGGCAATGTTGGCATCTTTTAAAATGCACAATAATCAGAACATAAAATCAAGACAGCCAGGCCTATCAAGTTGCTTATGAAGCCTTGGTGCTAATCACAGAGCCCTAGTGACTATTAAAGCTAGTGTTTGTTTATCAAGGTCACATTAATAATTACATCTGAAACTGAACTCCATGCAGTTGGGAAGATTATTACCAGGTAATCAAACTGAAGAATTTACTCTGTTTTTCTGCTGTTGAAGACAATCTGTAGGCCTGAGGTTACACTGGAGTCTCAATCTTTGTTGTGTTAATCAATTAAATCAAAACAAGTTGTTTTTGTGTATCTTACAATAATTGATATGCATTGATACAGAATCTGTCAGGCCTACACTCATAGCTATCTCCACCAAAGAGGTTACATTGTGGACGCCAATTGCTTATTTGTTACCAAGGCTAATTAAAAACAAATCCAATGATTTTTAATGAAACCTCATAGAAATTAAGATTTAGTGATAGAATACTTGCCCCACAACTGCAATTTTGATTTAACTAATAAAGAGACAGATTTGGCAGTTTTAAAATATTTTTTACCTGGTGTAACTACAGTATATTGAAACATCCTCGGCAGTTTTATTATTTAATTTAGAGCATCAGTAGAACATTGGTTTTTGGCAGAGGTATACACTCTTCATGCTGCTCTAGATTCTTTGGACTTCTTTAATGTTAATGTGCATCAAGTTCAGGCAACACTAAAAATGTGCTTTAGTATTTAATTTGTGGCAAATAAGCAATAAGAGTCAATTAACCTAAGTCTCACCAGGTCTAACTGTGAGGGCTGCCGAGGAGTGCTCTTAGGCAGCCGGGTTCTGCAAACATTCTCATCTTTGTCAGCATTCACCAGGGCGAAGATGATGAAGAGGGTATGGTGGGGGTGCTCCAGGGACGACCTGAGGATCAGCTGTAAAGACAGAAAACAAATGAAGCAGCGGTAGTCACAACTTTTTTTCAGTATTATGATCATTGATCTGGTCAAAGCAAAAAATTTTCCTTTGCTACAAACTCAGATTTTATTTTATTTTATTAGGAATCAAGTTATGCTGGTTCAACTTTGGATTTTGGACATATGTGGGGGAAGGGGCTTTAGATTTACCAGCCATCGTCTAGCAGGAGACCAGTGACATCCTGGCGGTAATATGATTAAACAAAGTGAAGCTTACTTCATTGAGGACATCACTGAAAGCCACGCCCTCAGCCGCACCAGCTGCCATCTTGGTTCCCATGCGTGCAGCAAGCTGATACATCAGAGGCAGGAACTTGTAGGAAGGAATCTGCTTTACCCCTTTCTGAAAGGTAAAGTGAACACTAGGGCTGCAAATCCAATAAATAAAATTAACTGTAATTAATCACATCTAACAACAAGCAACATATGTGCTAGTGCACGTACAGACGCTGTGCTGACTGTGAACTTTAAATATAAAATTTAAAGGCGGCACAATCCCAGTTCATTCAGGTATTTTAATGTTTCAACGCCAAATCAAAAGGAATGTTTTGAAGCATTTGTTTTGAATCAGTTCGCGACATATTGATAAGGTGTGCTGTGACATCTTTACAAGCAGTGTGGAGATGGATGGACGGATGCATGGACGGACGGACAGATGGATTTTTTTTAAAAAGAGGCAATGCGAGAAATATTGAGACAAAAATTAAGCAGTTAAATTTCCCAGCCCCAGTGAATACATATGTTGACCGTATGGTTTTCACCCAAAATTGAAATTACTCAAAAAAACATTTTTGTTTACAATTTGTCCTAGAAATACCAGTTTGGACAAAAATAAGCAGTTTAGTTGTATTTGACTAACCTTCATCATGTTATTTACAGGATTAACATCTGCATTCTCCAGCCAGAGTGAGGCCAGGCGGAACACCCAAGTGTCGTGTTCTTCACCTTCTGCCAAACACTGAATGTAATTCTCCACCGCCTTGCACAGAAAGCGCTGTCTGTCTGCCTGCAGGTTGGACAGGGCCTTCTCATCCAACTCCAGCTCTCGTTGGACCTTTACTGTGTATCTGTAAATTCAGAGAACGAGCAAATAGAACATCTGTCTCCCAGTGTTCTACTGTACTGGGTATTTTGCCACAGACAGATTATCTGTAAAATGAGCACATTAAAATGACAGTAGGGGAAACAGTCTTTGTAAGAGTTGCCATCTTTAAATTTGAAATTAGCCATCAATTATGAGGAGTGCAAATGAAGGTTAATTTGAACTGTGACAGGAACCATAAAAGAACAGATTTAAATGTGGAAAACAATTAAGATGCTTTATTATCGTGTGAACCTGTTGGATGTCACTTTCTGCTCCCTCATCAAGTCCACTTCCTCTTTGGCCTTCTTCAGCAGGGCCTGTTTGTTCTCAAACTCGGAGGACTTCATGTATTTGTCGATGCTCTGGTACTGAGCGTCTGAGAAGCGAGCCAGAGACAGGAAGGCTTCAGTCCGTTGGCTTTGCAGCCTGGAGTCTTGCATTCCTGATTCACTCTCGATCACCTCCACTGCCTTGAAGAACAGTATAGTCAAATCTTGCGTGTTTGTCAGAGTCGGAACAGCAATGGCACAAGAATGTAAACAAAAGTGATAATTACTTAAACCAGAGGCACTTTAGCAACCTAAATGTAACCAAAACTCAAGAAACAACTAAAATACTGTGTGACCTTTTGGGGTAGTTGGCTGCAAATAGACACAATGAAATACACAACCACATGCATGACCATAAATAATTTATTTTTGTCCATATGAATTTGATGTAGCTCAAGGACATAGGTTGCAAACTTGTCAAACTTTAATATTTATGTCCTTGGCCCTCCTCTTAAATTATCTGGACATAAATGAATTATTCATGTACTGTGTGTGTGTTTTTTGTGTGTGCATGTGTGTGTGTGTACACATCTCACAGGTTTCTGCTATGCAGTCACAAGAGATCACGATGGCAGAACACTGCCTGACTGATAGGTAATAACTTTCATTTCTCCTAGAGAGGCATAATATGCATGAATGTCACTGACTACTGAGGAAACTCATTTTAAGGCTGTCAAGTTCAAATTTAAGACATTCATTACAATTAATTTATATTTTAAGATGTTTCAGAAACGTTGCGGGCAACCTGTGCTTTGCCACATTTCCTGTACTGAGAGCTGCTGAAGTACTGCTAAAATGAGGCTTACACCTCGTCTTTACAAGCAGTCTGTCGTTTGTATTAGAACCAGTTTATCACGGCACTATCAACTTCTTCTTACCCTCTCCAGGTACTTTTCCAGTATGACTCCAGGGTTTTCTAGGCAGGTCTCAGCCAGCCAGTTACCACACAGCCTGAGGCACTCAGTGTAGACAGGAGCCAGAGCAGGATTAAAGTCCACCTGACCAACACATAACAAAACAAAGAAGTAGGGAGTAAGACGACAGTATATCATAATAAAATACATCATGATATATTGTAGAAGTGTGAGAATTTGCTTCATAGAGCCTCAGCATGGATCGTAATATATTCTTAATATCAAATATCATGCCACCCAAACGATATTATGTAGCTAAAAGCTCCCCGTAGGAGGTTACAGAGCTCCAGGGGTTTATCTCACACAATCTCCCAAACTCATGATTCTGCCACATTGGCAGGAAAAACATGACTCGGTCATAATTAGAGCTGCAGGCATTAGAATGAATTTCTCTACCAAGCAGCAAAATGCTTTTGATCTGGATTTCTATGTCAATCTACTAGTCCATGAGCATTAGCTCAAAAACGGCCAAATCATGGAAATTTTGCAGAACACGCTGAAATTTTCAGGATAGGTCCAGAAAAATGTATAGAATCACATACTAAAAGTCCCAAAAAATCCCCCTTGTGGCCTTTTCAAAATCCAAGATGGTGTCCAAAACAGCCACCATTTAAGTTTTTTTTTTTAACATCAATGACAGAGATGACTGTGAGACAGGAAACACAAGTGCTGCAGAAACAACAGTGAACGGCGAAGTGTAAGACTATTGGCGCAATCTTACGAGGATGCAATGCATTTATTTGCATAACTTCAAAGTAAGTGAGGGAAACTTAGTATATGGAGTGTGTCAGAAATTTATCCTCAATGGCCATGTTTCTGACACATCAATAGGCAAAGTTCATTAAAAAAAAAAACAATATTGCAGCGATCTGGATTCAAATATGGACATTATCTAATTAGTTTCTGACATTTCCAAAAGTTGAAACCTCTAGTTAATGACTGCATAGAGTTTCTCATGCCTTAAAACATGTACTAAGACACTTAAATCAGGTATCTTATCTTTCTAGAAGCAAAAATATATACAAAATATAAATACAATGGCAGCCACTTTGGATTCCAATATGGCCACCATCTTAGTTTCCGACATTTCCAATACTCAAAACCTCTAGATCAGTGGTGGCCAAAGAGGTTCTCGTGCCTTAATACA
>OMMV01026093.1:0-10375 GCA_900302635.1 Chatrabus melanurus
CAGCGCCCTCCAAAAATGAATTTAGTATGACCTGGCCTACATCTGTGTCAAATTTCACACTTGCAGACAAATCTGCACAATAATATCCCGAAGGGCCCGGACTACTTGGTGAGTCGTGTTGACATCTTGCTGATGTCAGGCACCGTGCCGTTGTAGGTTTTGATGTGTCGTCACAGGTTAGGAGGACCCACGGCATGCCGCGACATTTTTTTGAAAATGTGACAGCATCCTGTTGAATCATCATCATCTTCCTGGTGATACGGTGGAAAGGGAGGGGGAAACGTGACCACGGACCAGAAACAAGCTGTCAGGAACGCCACACAAAGCTCACCAGACTCCGCCCAGAAACAACCAAGATGCGGTCAGGCTCAAGTGACCGCAGACATTCTTCCTCGTCAGTTGCAGCATCTGTCGTTCATTATCATTGTCCACATTTCATATTTTTGTCACGCTTTTCCCCCACGACGTGCAAGCCGTGGCTGCATCGTGACATCTTCGTCTTTACACTTTGTGGCGTGTTGTACCAGCATCGTAACATATTCGTCATGTTTCGTATTGATGTGGTGACAGTTCGCGGTGACTCTTGCTGATGTTTTGTCAGGTCTGGATGAGGTCGTGGCGGTGCCTAGCGACACTGCTGTAGTGCGGCAACGGTATGGCGGCGGTGTCAAGAAAACATGGAGGGCGGGCCACAGACCGTCATAACCAGCTCGTGGTGGTTCGGCTTATAAATCTTAATTCCAGAAAGTGCAAACCCCTTTTTAGGAGTTGTCTAAATATGGGCGTCTGTGACATATATCACAGAAGTCTAAGACGAGCCGTTTCGAGCCCAAAATGTTGCTTATAGCAACATTTCTACATGGACAGAGAATTGTGGGACTTTGGGGAAGTTCATCATGAAACCCAAACCACAACTGTAAAAGGTAGAAAATACATTTTGCACAACGTAAGCCCTTTAAACCTTTTGTCGCAGTGTGCCGTTTTACGACATTCACTTTCTCCTTAATCACACCGGGAAAATAAAGCCGAGTTTAACTGTTGGCTGCAACTTTCATTTCCATTTTCCACAAAGGAGAAAAGGGTTAAAGCCTCACGCAGTACTGTAAGCCACTGATGGCTGCGGAAAACAAATATGCAGAACTCATACTTTCAGGATTAGATCTAAATATAAGTTGTGAATAAATTCTCTCATTAAAATATATTTAATTCTCCTATAAAACCAATAACGACGTTTGGTTTTCCATCTCCCTGCAAACTGCCAGGAGCAATAATTCTACTTCACAATCCTCGCCACCGCAGCCGGGCTAAAATAGAAATTACTTTGACAAATATTTTTCCAAAAATCTCAGTGGCCATATGTAGAACAGAGCTCCAGCGGAGACGGAGCGTGACCCGAACGCCGTGACAAGCACATGTGATGGAGATTCCGACAGAGGCGAGCTCGTGGGATTTCATCACTGTACAATAATCCAAACTTGGAGGCATCGCCAGAAACATTTTAGGAAGCTCATTATGGGAAAAGTGCTTTACTGAAATCCAACAATGAACACTCACTCGATATATTCCTCTCTCAACACAGCTTTCGTCTGCGACATGCGATCGCGCTACTGTACTCAAACTAATCTATTCTCTCTGGAGTCAAGCTCACCTATTAAAAGCCCGACTGCGTAATATGACCCATGTTGTGGAGTCATTCCAGCCACGCCGTTATTCCAACAAGCAGCTGTCGTATGTTCCTGCTCAATTTGATTCCAAAAATCCCCCCCCGCCACCGCTGCACGCACGCACAGACACCCACACACACACACACGAGCTGGCATGCTGTGGGTCAAGCTTATTTTGTAAAGACAAACACTTACGGGTTGATTTGTCGAGCGACAGGCAGACATGACTTGGCAAACAAAAGCGAAGGGCAGCAGCTCAGAGTCAATTTAACGGACTTATGTTTGGATAGTAACTGACATTCAAGCTGCTGTCCGGGATCCCTCATGAGTCCAGAGCAGGAGACGGGTTTCGTAAGCACAGTCTCCGTTTTTGTCAATGGCCACGATTTCACCTCAGGGTTCAGAAGAGTCGTAATTCTGGTAAAATACTAATGTCGAGCCGTTATAACCGCAGGCGGCATCATCTCAGTGAAGGTTGAATTGATCTCTTCAGTAGCGAGAGGGCATTCAGAGATCACATACATGACCCAAAGCCCAAAACACTACCGCTTAGCTGCCCTTAAAGCCGGCGTAACACGGGACGACCCAACAGGATGCGGGATCACATCATGATCAGGATGCGTCTGATCATGTCGGGTGCTTCTGGCGTGTGTGCATAGTGGCCATGATCTGGTTTTTAAGTGCAGTAAACAGCAGATAACATGAACATGGATATCGGCGGAATGATAACCGCTTGTGGTCGCCTTCTGCTTTGCATACTAGACCCCCCCCCAATTGACCGTTGGCGTAAAGTGCGAGGGCGGCACAAGCAGTTAGCAAGTTTGCCTCCCAAACAGAAGGTCCCCAGTTCAAGGACACCTGTGCCCCATCCTCCATGCACATGTGGAGTTGCGTCAGGAATCTGGCACAAAACCTGTGCCAAATCAACATGAGGTCAACACCGGATCTGCTGTGGTGACCCCAAGCAAAACCTGCAGCACCCAAAAGAAACGTATTATTGGAGTAAAGTGTGACAGGTGAGGTCTGAGAGCATGTGGTGGTCGTCACCGCATCCACCACACCACACTATGGAATAGTCACTATGGAATAGAAATTTTGAATTTCCAAATATTTAAATGAGTGCCCTATAAAGGGTTAAACTGATGAGTTAGATACAATCTGTCTCCTGTACAGTTGACTTAAACAGGGAAACTAGATATAGAGACCAAACCCGTTTTTTTGTTTTTTTTTGTTGTTGTTTTTGCACCAGGCTTTAAACACATTTATTTCTGCTGTAAAGTTGGGGATTTTAACATGGGGGTCTGTGGGGAGTGACTCACTTTTGGAGCCAGCCTCAAGTGACCATTCAAGGGAATGCAAGATTTGGCACTTCCGTGTTGGCTTCATTTATCAGTGCTGGAGGTTGCCGTTGGTGTATAGGCCATTTGCCCATCTTCTCTAAATGTGCGTGGTGGTCTGTGAAAGCATTTCTTGTGGGGGGGTTCAGCAAGAAACAGAGTGTTGGGTCCTTGTTGTAGAGACAAAAAAAGACTGCATCATGTTCAGCTCTTGTTTTACTGGGCTGGCTGATCCTTGTATGACTGTAGTATGAGCTCTGTACTTGGAAGAAAGACGAATATTCCGTTTGTTATTTTGAAGGACAGAAAATCAAGAAGAAAAGTATACTTTCTGGTGGTCTCAGGTCAGGACTAAATCTCTGCTTCACGCGGATGGTTCTGAAGGTTTCTTAACAATGCACAGTGGGACAACTCACAGAGGCGTGTGAAGCGGCTGGGATGAGTGCCTCCAAATCTGAGGTCACGGTTCTCTGCCAAAAAACTGATGGATTGCTCTCTACATGTTTGGTGTCAGTTGTAGCCCTGAGGGAAGGATTTCAAATATCTTGGGGGTCTTGTTCCAGAGTGAGGGAAAAATGGAACATGTGATTGACAGGTGGATAGGGGCCACGTCCTTAGTAGTGCAGGCATTGCTTCAGGATATCATGGTAAAGAGAGACATCAACCAGAAGGCAAAGGTCGCAACTTACCAGTCAGTCTAGCCTTCCAACCCTCACCTTTGAACTTTTAGTAGTAACCCAAAGAATGAGATCACAGACAGAAGTAGCAAAAATTATTTTCCTTCACGGGGCGGCTGGGCTCAGAGTTAAAGAAGTGGGTGAGGAACTCTGACATCCGGGAAAAGCATAGAGTAGAATGACACCACTCCATGTTGAAAGTTGCTAGTGTTGAGGTAGTTCAAGCTTATTATTGAGAGGTTTCTGGATGTCTACTTTTGGAAGTTTTTCCAGGCACGTGCAAGTAGAAGGAGACCCTTGGGCCGGGGTGGGCATGAAGGGCCAAGACGGTGCAGCTTTTCCAAGCTACCTGATCGACTCAGCAGATGATTCCACAGATGATCAGCAGTTTAGGTTGAGGAGTGGAGTTCATCTGGAAAACCACCTGCCGAGGTGATTGGTTGCAAGGAAAACCTGCACTTTCTTGGCTTCTTCATGGCACACCGTTACCCACTCCTGCCCTAGGGTATACGCAGAACAAGCTGGAGAGATTATATTATCCCACCTGATCCGGGAACACTTTGGGATGCTCCAGGAGACTATGGGAAATTTTGCTGCAGAGAGGGGAGTCCAGACCAGGGGTGGGCAATAGTTTGCAATGTAAGGCCAAGACAGTGCAGGTTTTCCTTGCAACCGATCGCCTCAGCAGGTGATTTTACAGTTGACCTCCTCCCCTCAAATTAAAGTCCTGATCATCTGTGGAATCGCCTGCGGAGGCGGTCGGTAGCAAGGAAAACCTGCACCGCCTCGGCCCTGGTCTAGACTGTGGCCTGCATGTAGTGGAAAATGGATTCAAATAGACCTTGGTCGCCTTTTGTGACTTGGTAAACTGTCAGTATGGATTCCACACAGGTTTAGAAATGAGGCCCCTGGTGATGCTGACCAGGAAAATGAAAACACGGCGGGTTCTCTTTGGCCTCTGAGCTGACCGTTGGTTTTGGAAGGGCGAGAGCGGATTCAGCGCGAGGTTCGAACACTGAGCCTTTTGTGTTCGCAAACAGAAGGCCTGTGTACAGGCCACCGCACAGGGTGACGTCTAAAACCATCTATGCTGCACGGATGAAGGGAAGCAGAGGTGATTTTTTTTTTTCTGTACGTTTGGCCTTTAATATCAAGCTGCGGGGGGACGAGAGCAAAGAAGTTAATGAAGGGCGCAGCAGTGCCATGTATCTGCAGAAGACCGGAGGGGACAAAGGCGTAGAGAAAAATAAACTTAACCTTCTCAGGATTACACACATTGAACTTACATGTGAAGCTGCATCAACACACAAACCAGTTACAAACAATCACAGAAAGTTGGTGCCTTGGACAGGAAAAAAAAAAAACAAGTGTGAAGAACTTTGTCTTTCCTCTTTCTTTCCGTCCTATTTTCTCTTTCACTTCCTTCCCAGTACTGAGACACAGTGCACGTCAGGTTGGAGTTTGTGGGAGGGGCTGAGAGACTGTTTGCCTGTGCAGCTGCAGTGCTGCTCCTGTGGGTATGTCAGGGACGTCACTGGGCCTCCGGCAATGCTACATTACCAGGCTCGTGCCACGCGTTGCGCCAACAGCGTGGCCTTTGCGCTGCATCGATGTGGTGCCAATTAGAACAATCTTCAGTATGCACACTTGACTTGGTGGCGAATACAGCAAATCCTTTGTCCTTGCACAGAAACCCCTCCACCTACATGCACGTACACCTGACTACTGTAGTGTATAATTGAAGTCACACTGCTTGTTGTGCTATTTTTGAACCAAGAATGACTTTCCTGAGGCAGTGCAATTCTGTGGATTTTTTTAAATTTTTTTAATGAGAGCCACATCAAGACAACTTATTTAAAGCCAAACCTCAAACAAAATAAGTTGATTGATGATGCTGATTACATCCATTCTTTGAAACATTCACTTTTTTTTTTTTTTTTAAAGCAGTAAGCATTTGCACCATGTGTTTTTTTCTCTTTTCAACTAAAGGTGCTGCAGTCCTATTTAAGGCAACGTTCCCATTACCAACACATTAAATGTGTCAAAAAAATTTTGCACAGTACTGTAGCATTAAAAAAATAAATAAAAAAGTACCTCTAGAATAATGACAAGCCTATCTTTTCCCTTTCCATTTTTTGCCATTTGTAATCATCCTGGCGTGCCTGGCCAGGATAAGGTAACTGGCACCTCGCCACAAACCAGCATGGAATAAAGCTCCTGACTGCGTGCAACGTTCTTCTTAGTTCTTGTTCTTGGTTCTACCATGCATCACAAAACTGGGTTTATCTGCACCAGAATAATGACTTTTAATGTGAATGCAAAAATCATTCTCCAGACACAGGCCCGATCCACAGAACCACAGGTACTCAACTAGTTGCTGCATGCTCAAATACAGCATAGCAGAAGTGGCTCGTGCACGGCTTGTACCACCTGTGACTAACTGCGACTCCGGTGCCACTGCAGTGGCAGTACGGAACGTTACAGACAGAAATGGCAAACAGGCAGGAGTATTTAAATTTATTTTTGTTTTCATATTGAAACCAATCATCCTTTTCCAGTTTTTTAAGCAAGATGAGGAAGCCAGCACCAGTTGCCATGGCAACGTGAAGCAGTCCAAATTGCCCTTTTCACTTTGGGATTTCTCAAACGCTTTCAGGGGTTGTTGCTTTCACTTACATAAAAACATTAGGATGCTTGTCGCAGCAGCCTGTTTTGCATAAGGATCGGCTTGAAACGCTTCAGCGGATAAACCCAGTTATTAGGCCAAAATATGGCCTCAGAACGCTCTCCATGCAACGGACTATTACACCCAGATCTCAGGAGACCCGCCTCCCTCTATGTAATGCGCCTCAAGGCGAGCATCTGCCAGGACATTTCTGATTGATGCTCAGAAACCAGGAACAACATTTTAAAAAACAGGCGAAGAGGAAGTCACCCTCAGTCCTGCATCCTTGGTCACCATTTGTGCTGGACGGCAGGCAGGTCGCTTATACCCGGCCACAGTGCTAACACAGGCAACCCGAGGACAGAAATAACAGCACTATAGTGCACAGGAGACAGAGATGAGATCAAGACTGAGACAAAGGCATAGTAGAGACGGACATAAAGAGAGAAACCGCTGCGATGCCACAGCAACAGCCATTTTACACCTCTGTCATACTCGTATGCCATTCTGAGTTGAAGCATCTACAGTGTGGGATGAGGAAAGATGAGAGGACTGCAAGTAATACAAGAACTCACACACAAGGAAGACGCAAGTCCTATATATGCCCCCGAACCCCACTGGTGCCAGTGGTACTTCCCAGATACTGTAGCGTGAAACTGATGAGAGTCTGCGACTCCCCCTGGATGGGACGCCAGTCCATTGCAATTTACTTCCCCAGCCAAGGACAGTACCCATTTACAGCTGGGTGGACTGGGACAATGCAGATAAAGAGACTTGTCCAAGTACACAGACTGGTAGCGTGACCAGGAAAGTGAACCTAGGTCTACACATTTGGGAGGTGATGGTCCAGAGGTCAGTGTGGTGGACTTGAGACCAGACGATCCTCAGTTCGATTCTCCAAATTGCTCCCAGTGTGTAGTTGAGCACCTTGCACGGCAGCATGCTGACAGTGTGTGTGTGTGTGTGTGTGTATGTATATATATATACACGTGAGGAATCATTGCAGTCCATTTACCATTTAGCCCAACTCCTATCCATTGAGCTTCCTGCTCGCACGGAAAAACACAAACGCTGATAAGGAGAAAATGAAATCACAAATAGTTGTGAGCAAATGAGGCTCATCTGGCCAAAATTCAAAGAAGCCTGAAAGGGTGGTCTTTGCATCTGCTCGACTCAAACAATAAGTCTTACTGGACACGTGCGCGATTCAAAGTGACCCCTACCTGCACAATATTGTAATGATTCTTTTAATTCTGTCCATGGCTTATGCAGAAATGCGGATTCATGCCTTTGCTTCACAGAGAACTGATTCTGGAAAGTTTTATTCTTCAGCTTATTGCACACCAGTACTACACAGCAAATACTGCAGAGTATATTTTACTCTGTAGTACTTACTGTGTGCTGTTAAAGTTTTAATCCCAACTAAGCAATCCAGTCATATTAAGGCAATAATGGTCTTCTTTCATTGGCTTTCTGTACTTGTGAGACCAGACTTTAAAGTTTTGTTGTTAACATCTAAATTACTGATTGTTCATCAAGCCTGCGTATTTGGCAGATGTTGTAAAGTCTTACGCACCCACCTGCGCTCTTCCATGTCAATAGATTCTCTGCAGCTTAAAGGCCTTTTTCCTTATCTGAATCGTTTCTGGAAGAACCTACCTGCTGAGATAAACCAAATCTTAAAGCACATCTGTTCACTTCAACTGAGCCGATGTGCATCGTTTATCATTAGTCCCAGTGGGTTAACGATTCTTTCTCGATATACTCAAACCTTTGGTTGCATTTGTGAAGCAATGGACTCTCCTACAGTCGAGGATGTTAAAATGGTTTTCCTCTCCTTGCCAAGGTCCAGCTCCCCAGGTGGCATCTGTTGCTGGTCTCTTCTGATAAATCCCCACTTCTTTTTGTTCATTTTATGCAGCTTATTTATGCAATTGGCAGCATGGCGGCAGAACCATTAGCACTTTTACCTACCAGCAAGAAGATCCGGGGTTCAAAGCCCAAACATGCCATCCTAATCTATTTTCTCCTTGTTGCTAGATGCAGAGTTTGACTTCATGACATTATGTCTGGTGTCATGATGCATGACTTTTGAAAAGCACTGAACTGTCAGAAAAACATGCCGGCACTGATGAGAGGAATTGATTACGTCTGAGGTAACTGGTTTTTGGTTCCCATCCCTCGGCACCTTGCATTAAACTTTTGGCAAATTACCCCGCGGATCCACAAAGGGTCTGCTGCCGTGACCCCGAACAAAATTGGAGAAGCCAAAATGAATAATTTAGGATGTGGTATCTATACTATTATATTTTTCTCGAAGTGTGGGAATGCACGTCTGTCTGTGCGGTCACACATTGTGGACAGACTCGAGCCCACTGAAATTTCGGTGTGTGTATAGAAATGAGCTAAAAAAAAAAAAAGAAGAAGGAGATCACTTTTCTCAAACCCAAAGGTGACTCAACCAGTTCTCTAACAGACAGAACGAAAGCTGTGA
Organism: Chatrabus melanurus; assembly: GCA_900302635.1. Classification (NCBI taxonomy): domain Eukaryota; kingdom Metazoa; phylum Chordata; class Actinopteri; order Batrachoidiformes; family Batrachoididae; genus Chatrabus; species Chatrabus melanurus. Next base: position 8,838 of record OMMV01026093.1, read on the forward strand.
AACGACAATCGGCTGCAAATCTTTCTCATCAAAATGTGAGACTCAAGAGGCACTCGGGTGGAAATACCCTCACTGCCTTCACCCCATCACCCACTGCAAATGCCCAAGAGCTTCACTGAGCATAAATGACTGTAGGTGATTTCGCCTTTCACTTATTTCACGTTTCCTCAGTCCGTGACCCACAATTTGATTCTAAATGCCATCAGGAAAGATGTGTCATATATACATATATAGTTTCAGGATGCTTTGAAAAAAATATAACAGCTCAGCATGTAGTTTGTCAAAGTGCCAGCTAAGACCAATAACTGTCAGAGCTAACACAAGTGCAATATTGAGTATAATGTGGGGATGTTGTTCTCCCCCGCCCCCCACTGATTATTAGTGGGCATGTTGTAAATGTAGGCCAAACAACTTTCGTCATGAGTTTCCTCTTTATCATTTCTTATTTCCCTTTTAACCTGCATTTTGTCTCGTCTTCCGTGGTTTACAGTACAGTTTGGTTTTTATTGAAACATTATAGTTTACCTTTACAGTAGGTTTTTTTTTATTTTTTTTATTTCCGAGTGTTGAATCTCAGTAATTATGTTTTAATTAACTCAACATTAAACCATCACACATCTGGCAGAAACTACTGAAGTGAGCTATTTATAATTATAGAGTATTAATTAATGGAATTATAGCAATAAAATAATTCCGATCCATCTTGCCATCATACTGTATGCACCGTTTAACTTTATCCAGTATGAGAGCTGTGCAGGTTAAGCCGATTAAGAAAAAAAGCCCAATAAATCAGATGGATATTATTATATGAAGCAAATTGCCACCTGTAGAAACATTTTCTTACCAATTAAATTGGTCTGATTTTATTTTTATGTACAACACGCACAGGTGGATATTTCACATTGTTTTGGGCACATAAAAATGGGCAATAAAAATGCAGCTTCAGACTTCCGGGGTGGCGCTAGAGCGACATGGACGTGTAGTGGAGAGCTCCTCTGGTCGGTCGTAGAAAAATACCTCCTATTAATATTTATTGCATTTAAATTCATTTAAACTCGAATGTGAGAGGAGGAATGATGCAAAAGAGTCAGAAGAACGACAAAAGGACGACGAAAAAGTCGGGAAATACGGATGTGAGCAACACAGACGGAAACGGGAAAGATGGCGAAGAAGAAATAGGTAACGAAGCTAGCATTAGCCATAACGCCGTGCTCGAAAGTCTGGCACAACTATCTGAAGATCTTAAAGACTTCAAACAGGACATGAGAAGGGACCTAAGTGAATTTAAAGTCGACGTCACCAAAACTATGAAGAGCGACCTTGCCGAGTTTAAAGACGAAGTTATGCGAGAGCTGCAGAGTCAGAATGCTAGCATTACGGAGGCACAAACACGCATAGCAGACCTGGAGTCAGCCTGCTTGGGATTGAAAGATACGCTGATAACGTTAGCGAAACAAAACACGGAGATGCAGGACAAGATAATTGATCTGGAGAGCCGTTCTAGACGAAACAACCTGCGAATCTATGGAGTACCAGAA
>OMMV01026205.1:0-12149 GCA_900302635.1 Chatrabus melanurus
TCTAACTGAACATTTTTCCTGAGAATAACTAAAAATTCACACTTTGACACAGATTAAATAATTCCTTGTAGTATTTCAGTAACAGGTCAATGTAATTGTTCTAATAAAGTCATCAACTTTATGTATTAATACAAATAATCATAATTGAATATCTAATGTTGAACTGTCTGTATTTTGGGAACAGGGATGCTTTCACACACCTACCCTGTTTGTCCCTTTCAATCAGACCATGATCCGTTTGCTCATATAGTTCAAATTGTTTGGGGAGGTATGAACAACTGAAAGCTGAGGTACTACTTCATTTTAGTGTGTAATAGTGACCACAGGTGTATCTTTAACCAATTCCTTGGAATAGCCATTGTAAATATCCCCTATATAATAAGCATTGAACCAAAATGTTTACTTTGCCTTGTGACCTTAAATTTTAACTGATTTTTCTCCAAATCAAATCACTTTGTCTTAGGCGTACCCTCAGTCATTGCACTGAATTTGGTCCAAAGGGGATCAAAACTCTGCATTATTTTGTTCATAAAATCACAGACACACAGGACCAAAAACGGTACCCCTGCATGCACTACCATGTGTGGGTGTAATCACAGATTTGAGATGTTGTCCCAATACGCTTTCTGAGTTTTTTAATATGTTGATTCTGTTGCCAAACAAATAATTCCAGAATGTTTTAAGAAAAATTCTATAAAAATCTCAGGTAGGAAACATCATACAGGTTCTTCAGTTACCCCTAATATGACAGCATATGAATTGTTTTATTGATGTGTTTGATCTGACTGCTCCTACCCTGCACTACATCATTGTCCCCTCTCATGTTTGCCATTTTCAGAATGTTTCTCCACATTGTTTATTGTTCTGACCTAACTACCATCTTCTCACAGGTTAATGATAGGCTTCATGATCGTCTCGTCCTTCTTGTCCATGTGGATCAGTAACACGGCTACCACAGCCATGATGCTGCCCATTGCCCATGCTGTGCTGGAGCAGCTCAAAGTTACTGAGGCCCAGGCAGATGAACGGGACGTCCACGTTGCAACTGTGGAAAACCACACATTTGCGCTCGAAATCAGGCAAACCAAACAAGACGTTATAGACGAGAAACCCACAGAAATTATACCTCAGATGGAAACCACCACGACAAAGGAGAAACCCATGGAAATCCCAACCCAGAATAATCAGCCGGGGACCATAGTGTGTACGTATGTCAGATAAACACATAGACAAACAGTGACATCTAAACATGAGGTAAAATTGAGATATAAGCATAATAGAAAGTTTAGAAATAGATTCTGAGATACAAGAGAAGTAAGACTGTAAGGGTCACCTAAAAGTTCTCAGTGGGATGGGATCATGTATGGGTTATTTTTCAACTTATTCCCTTTTTAGGTCCACACACTTTTTCCAAAAGTGCTGTTCTTTCATGTGGAAGTTTTCCTCCTGATGGCCAAAAAAAGTCTTCTTTTCATGTTTGGAAATTCAAATGGTGGAAAATCAGAAGAGTATAGTGGATGGTCAACCACTTGAAAGCCACAGTCACACACAGCAGCAACCACTGACATGTGAGCTGGGGCATTGTCACAATAAAACAAGACCTCATTTTGTCAGCTTTACTGGACATTTGGTATTAATACCCTCACGTACCTGTGTCAGCAAGCTGGCATATGGTCTCATTTTATGGCTGCATTCTTTGGAAGGTAGATATAATGCTCTTTGCATCCTAGAAAACTTCCCTGCAGACAAAACGTCCTTGGTCTTTTTTGGAAGGGGCGAGGACATGTGTTTCCATTACATGGATTTGCTCATTATCTCTGGGTCAAAGTGATGGGCCTAGAACTCATCCAGGGTTGGGAAAGGTTCAATGAAATTAGTCAGATGTACTCAGAATGCTTCAAAAGTTCGAGCTTGACATGGCAAAACTGGTGCACTTTTGATGAAAAGACAGAAGACAAGACACCCCTCTGGCTGAAAGCTTTGACAACACAAACTCTGCATGCAGGATTTTTTCAATTCTCTAATGAATGATGCCACCAACATTATCTGCAGTTAGGTACTTTAGTTCACCTAAAAGCAGGTCTAAAGTCTTGTGCAGTGATTTTGTGGTAATTTAAAGGGGAGGTTCATAATTTTTCAGTCTAAAATGACACAATCAATATGTGATTGACATTCAGCTTTAATTCAAAGGGTTCAACAAAAAGGGACAAGGAGTTGGACTCCCAATATGTAGCCCTAGGTTCGATTTCCCAGTCATGCTATGTGTCTGTGACCTTGGATGAGACATTTCTTCTGCATTTTCTCTCCAGAGATAAGCACCGGCACCAACTGGCCTCAGGGTCTAGGACTTCTTTATACATAATCCCTCCATTTTCGGAGGACATATGTTTTTGGAAAAACTAAATAAAAAGATTATTGTAAATGTCATTTCAACTCCATTATGGTGGTGTACAGAGTCAAAATAAAAAAAATTGTGTCAATGTCCAAATTCTTATGGACCTGAATGCATCTCATTGATAGTCAATATTCTATCTTCCATCACCATGTAGTCAACAATATTTTTCTCAGTGGTGACAGTTGCAGGCCATCAAGACCTTGGGTCATCTCCAAATCTTTCTTTCCCTCTGTTAGGGCTCCATCTTCAGGTTCTGTAGCACAGTCTAAAACACATGGCATAAATCTATTTGGGGCATGTGTGAATACACATTGCTATTTAGAGGGTGCATATTCTGAACACAAACTTGAGGAGTGGGTGGAAAATGTCTGCACATTACTCAAGGGTGTGTTGTGGGCATTTTATAAGCAGATCATAAAACCAACCAATCAGAGTGTCACATGTCATCCACTTTAAACCAGAACACAAGGTGCACAATACTGTGGTATTGAAAAGACATAAGTGAAAGGCGTGCAGACATGTTCTGTGAGAAAAAAGGAGACACAACGCTGGAAATTGTGAAGACATTTGGATGAACACCTATGTGAATATTGCATCATTTTCCAACCTGTCACCTGCACTACTTTTTAAGGCATGTGCAGTTCAGTCTAAGTTTTAATTGGAATTTTGCTGCCGTACACGCTGTCGCGCACATTGGCACAGATTGGGTGTGCTTTCTGTTTCTCTGTTAACATTGGCGTGTGTGATTATTGTTTGTAATGTGTTTATATATCAAAGCACGGGTTTCTTACGTATCTTAACGACGTATTATCAGCAGATACGTTTTCGTTTCAAACCATTTTTAATGTCCAGACCCCCTGCGGAAACTGAATTCACCCCTGTTGTGTGCTGTGTGTTTTCCTTTAGTTATTTCTTTTATTTCATTATTATGTTTGTGTTTACTTCAATTTCATGTTCCTCTGTGTGTAGGTGTGTGGTGAACCCGTTATGTAAGGCCCGTCTGAGTGCTGCACGCTTAAATGACCACAAAATCACTGCGCTACACTTTAGATCTGCTTTTAGGTGGCCCAAAGTGAAAATGCTTTCTTGTTACTGATGATGGGAACGCACCAGTTTTTCATCTGACCATACTTAATTTTTAGACGAACACGTCCATGGGTGCACAGATGAGCACAAGTACATCTGGTATCAAAGGAAAATGGGCATTGGGCATGAAAATGACAACAGTGCCGGGAGGAAGTGCACAATGTCACTTCCATTTTGTCCTTTTGCACTGTTGATCAATCTGGAACATCGTCCCTGAATGTAGCATTCATATCAGTTTGAATGTTCTTGGGAGTTAAACTGTTCTGCAACAACTCGATAATACTGCAATGCCAATTTTTTTCCCCTTTTGATGAATACTCCCTACCACCAACTATCAATGTCTTCTGCAACACCAATACAGCTGTACCTGGAAATAGTTGTCAAAAGAGATTAAATAAATGTATGGCAAGTTTCCTTGATTGGGTATCATTCCTTCATAGTCAACACACAAACCTTTCTTCAGTCTGATGCCCATCCTTGCTGCAAAAGGACACATTTTTGCATTTGGAATACTTACCTTGGTCTCATGGTGGTAGATGTTAATTCTGAAATGGATTCATGGCCGACTGGAGAATAAATTTTTCAATCACTTATTGTTTCTGAATGCCTCGGGCTCCAGACGAGCATGAATGGAGTCCAGAGTCACAGCGGGAAGCGAGGAGAAGAGCGACAGAGGAGAAATACAAGCTGCTGACCAAAGGAATGAGCCTGTGTGTGTGCTACTCTGCCAGCATCGGAGGCACGGCCACGCTCACCGGCACAACCCCTAACCTCATCCTTCAAGGTCAAGTCAACAAGTATGGCATTAATGAAAATAACTAAATACAACATTATATTCCTGATACTGTGTGCAAAAGCCAGTTATTCTTTTCTTTGTTGCTTTTATTCCCTGTGAAGGCTCTTTCCTGGTAATGGCGGTGTGATCAACTTTGCCAGCTGGTTTGGCTTTTCTTTTCCCAACATGGTGCTAACGCTGATCATCTCCTGGTGCTGGCTTCAGTTTATCTTCTTGGGCCTCAAGTAAGACCCCCTCACTTGCAGACTAATTGCAGTTACAGTCATCTGGGCCAACTATTATTTTGCTTACCATGAACATCCCATAAAATAAATATTGAAATGTGTTTCACCTGTGCATACCTGTCACATAGTAAACCACATGCTATTGTCAGTCGTTATCATATGTAAGAGTTTGTGCACAAAAATATGCTGTTTAGCTTTTATAAGCACTGTATCTTTTTGTTGTTTTTTAATTGAATTAGCACACTTCGGGTGTTAGTATATTACATTTTTTTCTCATTTGCTGTGGCTCATTCTTTACAATCATCCTTACAAATGAATATGCACTTGTCAAAACAGCACAATGTCATAGCTGATCAGAAAAAGGTAATAATACAACCAAAGCTCATTTAAAAAATTTTATTTATCAAATAAATTAACACAATTAAAACAAGGCAATCAGAGATGGCAGACTTCACCCCATTCACACAAGTTGGAGTCTGGATAAGGCCAAATCCGTGCCCAAAAAAACGATTCTAACAAATTTTATAGCAAAATGTACGGCATATCTATGGTCATTAATTACAAAAATATTTTGCTCTTATGGCGCACTTCCGGTGAGAGAGCGCCATTTTTTGGTTTTTCTCACCTGAACCCATAGGCATCATGTTTGGAGGCCAATAGCGTAGCAACTATAGGTCGGATTCGAACCCCAATCATTGCGTGGGATAGATGGATGAACATTCCTGTGCAGGTGAACATATCATCCCGAAATTCGTCCCACAAAAATAGTTATGAAAATTTGAATCGGCCAGGTATTACCAAGTGCAGAATCACACACACACAGACAGACACACAGAGCCACTAAAAACAATACTTCACTCCCCCTTCAGGGGGTGAAGTAATGAAAGGTTCTGTTGACATTGTGTAAAATAAGCTGTTCAAAAACAATTTTTTAAACAATGTTTCTTTATTCTCATATAATGAATACAACGCAGTACAAAATAAACAAGACAATATGACACAACATTGTAGGGTTTAAAATGATATAAATAAACACATGTGCTGGGTAGAGAATAGAGCAGGAACACAATATTGATATAAAATAACAGTCTAACAGTTAATAGTTCTTCCAGAAGATCCTGTCACTCCTCCCTCTTTGGCCACCGATTTAAACCCACTTCGCACCTCCTGCATCTGAAACTAAACTAATATAAACTTAACTCAATCAAAATCCAACTGAATAGGAACTTAACTGAACAGAAAGCTAACCCAATATAAAGCTAAGTATGAAGCACAATATACAGTCAGACCCACAAGTATTTGGACAGCGATGCAATATTTGTCATTTTGCCTCTGTACACCACCACAACAGAGTTGAAATGAAACAATCAAGTTTTCATACACAGATTTACCATACAGTGCCATACTGTTTGTATTTCTTATTGATTGATGTAAATGAAGTCCAAAACATATTAAGTGACTTGGAAATATTCATGTATCCATCTCCTGACCTGTTGAAAGAAAACTGGCTGTAAAAGTGTTAAATTGTATTAACAATAATCCTAATATTTATTTTGTCCACTTATTGCCTCTGAAAATGGAAGCACTATATACAAATGGCCGTAATTCCTAAATGGCTAATTCGTAAACATCTTGAATTAAAACTAAAATTCTACACTACGAGCACATCTTGAGTCTTTCATTTCAACTCGATTGTGGTAATGTGCAGAGGCAAAGTTACAAAAATTGTCACAGTGCATCACTATGGACCTGATTGTAAAGCTCACTAAAAAACTAACTCACTCTCAAGCTAATTCAACCGAAACGAGAATATAAATGGCCTGAGAATTGCCTGAGAATGTGAGGGATGCCCCAACACTTAACACTTTTAAAAGCAGATTAAAAACCTTTCTTTTCACAACAGCCTTTACTTAAGTGTGTTCGTGTGAGTGTAATATGTGTGTATGATCTGTATGTGTATATTATATTTGCACTACTTGTATGACTGCACTATTGATGCACTTTCACTTTTTCAATTGTGCTGTAACTTATTTGGAAAGCGCATTGAGTTTGCCTTGTACATGAAATGCGCTTCATAAATAAAGTTTGATTTGATTTGATTTGAAATGTAACCAAGTGGTATTTCAGACCAGTATAGACACACTTTTTACTCACTACATAAAGTTAAGTGAACATAAATTTCACTAGTTGTAAAGCTAACAGACTATAAAGGTAACTGGTAAAGCAACCTGAATCTAAAGCTTACTGAATCTGAAGCTAACTGAATCTGAAGTAATAACTGAATCTAAAGCTAAATCTGAAATCTGAAGCTAACTGAATCTGAAGCTAACTGAATCTGAAGCTAACTGAATCTGAAGGTAACTGAATCTGAAGCTAACTGAATCTGAAGCTAACTGAATCTGAAGGTAACTGAATCTAAAGCTAAATAAATCTGAAGCTAACTGAATATAAGGTTAACTGAACATAAAACTAACCAAAGCTAACAGAAGCAGCATTCCAATCCGAAGTGAACATCAGCAATACTCCCTTTGCCCTCCTATGCTCCCTACTGAGGAAATGTTGGTTCAGGGGACTTCCCTAGACAAAATTCTTCTATTTGGAACACCCTGCAATGTCATCAACGTGGATATCTCTTCCAACAAATAAAATGCCGAATTATGTACCTTGAAACAAAAATGGATAGCATTATAAAACAAATAATATTGAAATGTAACGATGTTTAATTGTGAATAAATGTAATCTGATTCAATTTACAAGCTAGGTGTCATTTCTAGAATATGAAGAATATGAATGAGTATATTAGGGTTTGACCATTTAGGAATTAATTAAATTAATTAAAATCAATTTAATTAAAAATGAATTTAATTATTAAGGATTTAGGATCAATAGTTGGCTTCCCTAGAGAAATATGATTTGTTGATTATAGATTATTGTTATTTTCAGGCAACTTAACAGTTAAACAGTCACATAGCATATATAAAGTCAGTTTTAGATCAGTACTTACAGACATAAATAAACTCCTTGGACTCCATCCTCAGAGAGTTTTCATTTTACCGCTTCAGCGCGAGTGAGGTGCAGTGACTGATAGGTAATCTTGCTTCTCAACTTCTGCGAAGTGAAGAGCAGTTGTTCAGTTGTTCACTACACAGTTCGTAGTTCCCTTTGAACTGAGTATTCTTGCTCCCTACGGTTTGGAACCTTACCTAACATGGCCGAACCTCCTGTGAAGTCCACTTCGGAGGGCACTACTCAGCAATCGGAACGTACCCAGAGTATAAAGTCAAGTGGAAAAACTACCTGAATATAAAAGCTAACTGAAAATCTAACTAACTGGATATAAAGCTAGCAGATCCTTGCTATTTTCTCAGCTCATCACTGCAGACATTGAAAGTTACAGCAACAAGAAACGTATGTGAAAAAACTCTGAGTAATTTATTTTATCAGGGAAATGTGTCAAAACACAGTTTGTCATTATACTATAAATGTAAATGATCATTGCCTTACATAATGATTCACCGGACTAAGTCCATGCTTATAAATCTTCCAGCATGTTATTGTATCACTGATCAATCTCCAGCATCTTTGTCCTTTGTACTTTTCTTCTCAGCCTGAAAAAGACATTTGGCTGTGGTGAAAAAAACGAAAGAGATAAGGAGGCATATGCAGTGATGAAGGAGGAATACCGCAAACTGGGCCCTGTGTCGTTTGCTGAAGGGGCCGTGCTGACTATCTTCATCCTGCTGGTGATCCTGTGGTTCACCAGGGATCCAGGTTTTATCGACGGCTGGGCAACAGTCCTCTTCAATAAGAATGGAGCGTGAGTCTGGTTCTCAATCCCATCTTAAAGGGAACATTTAATAATGATGAAGGTGCTTTTGATAACATCTAGTGGTAAGGTTTCATATTGCAGCCCATCCAATTGCCTGTTATTATGTTCTCCAAACAGAGTCCTTTCTCATAGCCCACAATGCATTGCGCGGTTGGGAACTTCTCTTGTTGGGAGCCGTACTCTTGTTACATGCTAGGCATGCAAAAGACATCTTGAAGTAGTTTTCTAGAGAGATAGATGCTGAGTAGAGCAACTGATGGCTGCTGGGGTGAGCTGACCCAAATTTATAACCACAAAATACTCAACGGCAATTTCCCCCCCCAAAAAAGAAGCGATGATATCTGTCAATCTGACTCTGAGTAATGTTAGATTAGCAATCATTGACTCAGTGGTATAAAAGTAAAACGTGAGAGAGAACTGACCTTGTCTTTTGCAACTCAAAATTGGGTTTTGAGTGGCTACTTGGCTGGCTTTATTACAGACAACCTCATGTGGGAAACATGTTTTCACCCCATGTGATTCTGATTACTGTTTGTTCTGATGTTGTCCTCTGCAACTTTCCTTTGTATCTTAATTATTTCTCAAGGGTGGGTTCTGCTTGGAGTTTTGCTATTTGTACAAACTTCATTGGCTCTGCTATACAGGAAAATGTGAGGAGCTCGGGAGCGTGCACAGCCTATGTAAACTTCGACAGGGTGTTGGATGGGCTGAGATATGAAACCTTACCACTAACTGTCCTCGAAACCACCTTTTAACATTATTAAATCTCCCTTTAAATAACATGTACATCAAAGGGGTCATAGTATGCATATGTTGAACAAACTAATACAGCTCAAGTAGAATCTCATTTTTGTATCGATAACTGTATCAACACAGATGTGAGGCATCCTCAAAATAAATAATGAAATGAAATTAATATTAATCATGATTATTATTATTATAATTTTATTTTATTTTGTGTCATTTTAAATGAAAAGAAGCTTCTGCTTGCCACACCTCCTCTGTCTTCAAAAAGTTTGTTTAATCTGTGTGGGTGTGTCACATGAGCACAAACCGGATCAGTGGGTGCGTGTGTCACTGAGCAAGCACGAGACCTGGGGGCTCATTTATAAACGATGTGTACACGCAAAAATCACATGTACACCTTTTCACACACATGAACTGGAATTGAACATGTGGTGAGAATGTGTGCACCTCATGCATTCTTCACACTGTGCACACACGTATTTCAGAGCAAATCAAACTTGATATGCTGAAGTGGCAAGGAAAAATAAGGCAACATAATTTACAGGCGGCTCAGTGGTTAGCACTCTTGCCTCACAGCAAGAAGGTCTACAGTTCGATTCCCACCGTGCCCAGTTCCTTTCTGTGTGGAGTTTGCATGTTCTCCCTGTGTTTGCGTGGGTTTCCTCCACGTACTCCGGCTTCCTCCCACTTCCAAAGACATGCATGTTAGGTGAATTGGTGTCTCTAAATTGACCGTAGGTGTGTGTGAGAGTGTGGCTGTGTTTGTCTGTCTATATGTGGCCCTGCGATGGACTGGCGGCCTGTCCAGGGTGAACCCCGCCTCTTGCCCAATGACCGCTGGGATAGGCTCCAGCACCCCCCGTGACCCTTAATTGGAGCAAGCGGGTATAGAAGATGAATGAATGAATAAACCTCCAGTGCCACCACGATATGTACAGTGCAAACTCAATTTTATCAGTCCTTTTATTATTATTATTATTATTATTTATTCATGTATTTATTCATTTTCAATTGTAGGTGCTAGTAGTAGCAGTCGTGTGCTGTGCACGAGTTGATTGCATCAGTTGTTTTTCCCATTCACCAGAAAGGAGACCACCAAATGAAACATATTTCCTTTTCTCCACCTCTTCAAGGATCGTCTCATTTTCACATTAGGCGTACCTGCACTTCTTCTGCGCTTTTTTCTTTTTTCATTTCTGTGTTCGCCGCTGTGTGTCAGAATGGATCCGTCTCGACAGACGCAGATGTTTTATATGCAAATGATCATTTGAGGGAGTGCCTATGCCCATTAATGGGAAAATATGAGTGTTGGAAGAAGACTTGTGCATGTACACTTCCACGATGACTGAGATAAAGGAGAAGCATGTGTACACACGGCTTTATAAACCTGGTGAAAATAATGCGTATGCACATTCCTGTCTTTGTGTGTACATACAGTTTTATTCATGAATCTACAAAGAGTTTTAAAAATTAAGCCCCAGATGTGGACTTCTGTGAAATACACCACAGATGTGCAATATGAGACATTTTAGGGTCAAATTTTGTTTATAACAGACTATTATCTTCATGGAATGTTTGTTTGTTTGTGTCTCTCAGGTTTGTGACAGATGGGACTGTTGCTATCTTAATGTCAATGCTGTTCTTCGTAATCCCCTGCAAGCTGCCCAGGCTTGGAGGCTACGGTTACACTGATGAAGGTGAAATATTGTTTTTAATCCCCACTAATCACATTTAAAGTGAGCATGAATCCTTATAATCCGTGTCGTATAAAATGTTCAAGTGACATCATTTTGTTTTTCAGCTCATTGGAGCAGTTGATTGTGATTATCCAGCAAAAATGAAACCTCTTTCTAACGAATTATTGCTTCTTGTTGAAACCTCATGTCTCTCAGGTAAGAAGGTGAAGTCTCCACCTACTCTGCTGACCTGGGAGGTGGTCCATGAGAAAATGCCCTGGAGCATCATCCTGCTGTTGGGAGGAGGATTTGCTCTGGCTGCTGGCAGTGAGGTATTGTAAGGTGTCCTGTTATTATCCCTCACTGGGTGAGAGGCCCATATGTGGGATAATAAAGCAAATCACGTACAACCACAAATCAGAAAAAGTTGAGACGACATGGAAAATGCAAATGAAAAACCCTGCAGTGATCCTTACGTTTACTTTGACATTTGTTTCATTGCAGACAGTATGAACCAAAGATATTTCATGTTTTGTGTGGTTATTTTGTTTGTTAATATACGTCCATTACTGCATTTAAGACCTGCAACACATTGCAAAAAAAGTGGGGACAGGGGCAATTTATTCTAAATATAAGGATTAAATCATCACTTTTACAGCCAGTTTTCTTGGGACAAGTCACTGATCCACCTCACCAGGATCTACAGCGAGGATATTGGGATGTCATTCGGACTGGATAAGTGTGGCCGAATGGTGGCAAAGAGAGGGAAGGTGATCCGGACAGAAGGGGTGGAGGTGCCAGAAGGCAGGATAGCAGACATACAGGACAGCTACAAGTACCTGGGTATCCCATAGGCCAACAGGAACCACAATGAAGATGCAAGAAGGTCAGCCAAATACCTCCAGAAGGTAAGACAGGTGCTGAGAAGCCAGCTCAACGGTAGGAATAACATCCAAGCCATCAAGACATACGCCCTACCGGTCATCAGATACCCAGCTGGAATAATAAGTTGGCCACAGGAGGAGATAGATGCCACTGCTGTCAAGAAACAAAAGCTCCTCACAATGCACGGAGGTTTCCACCCAAAGTCCAGCACCCTGAGGCTCTATGAGCAGCGGAAAGAGGGAGTACGACGATTAGTGAGCGTCAGAGCCACAATCCAAGATGAAACAAGGAGCATCCATGAATACATCAGGAAGATGGCCCCCCAAGAATGCCTCAGGCAACTGAAGAGGAGCAGAAGGAGGAAGTATCATGGAAGACCAAGCCCCTCCATGGGATGTACCATCAAAAGATAGAGGAAGTGGCTGAAATCAAGAAATCCTACCAGTGGCTTGAAAGGGCCGGCCTAAAGGACAGCACAGAGGCTCCGATCATGGCAGCACAAGAACAGGCA
>OMMV01026213.1:15318-26402 GCA_900302635.1 Chatrabus melanurus
CACTGGGGTTGATGGCCCTTTGGCAGATTGCAAGTATACAGCTACTATACAAACACTAAAACTAGTCAAGATATAAAACATAAGGGCACTGGAACAGTCATTCATACTAAAAACCTCAGGTTCAAGAACCAGTTGGTTGATATTGATGGAACTGGGATGCACACCTAACGAACAAAGCCTGGTTTTCCATCAATTTGCAGTTGAACAACTTCGTCACTAGCACATACACAATATAACCAGTACAGTTAAAAACAATTATTCCTGCCTTTCTTGGGTGTGGGGGAGAGAGAGAGAGTAGGTAGCTCAGTGGGAAAGGATTTGGGCTCCCCATATGTAGAGCTGGGGTTTAATTCCTGGTAGTGCTAACTGTCTGTCTTTGAACAATACACTTCATCTGCATTGTCCCAGTCCACCCAGCTATAAATGGGTACTGGCCTTGGCTGGGGAAATGGCCTCCGATTGGACTGGCGTCCTGTCCAGTGGAAGTCATAGACTCTCTGCTTCACACTACAGAATCTGGGGATAAGCACTGGCACCAAATAGTCTGTAGCCCCCCCCTGCAATGTTGCCAAAACAAGCAGCATTTCCAGATAAAATGCATGCTAATAGAAATAACACATCGGACACATTAGGTGACGAGGGATGGGAATTGATAAGAACTTGTTGCTATAGGTGCCATTATGGGTTCTGTCTATCGTTCTGATTCTTTTTCTATTCCCTTATCAATTCGTGATCAATTTTCTGTGTGAAAAAAATGATCTACCGAGGTTTTTGGTGTTAATACAGCTGTTTTCCTTATTGCTAGATGCAGAGTTTGACATCATGATGTTACATCTGAAATTATGACACATGAGCTTGCAACGCGGAACTGTCAGAAAAAAACATGCTGGCATTGATAAGAGGAAGTGACAACATCTGACGCATACAATTCCCATGGATCGAAAAATTTTGAACCGACTCTCAAATGGAACCATTTCTCGATTCCCATCCATAAAGACGACGCTACATAAAGTAAAGCAAAACTATCTCTTATCAACACACGCGGACAGAGGCGTTCCGACTCCAGCATTGCTGTACCTGAATGAAGTACCAGAGTCTGTTAATTGGTCGTTTGTAATCCCAGTACTTCGTGAAGCAGTTGGTAAAATGTGCCCACACTGTTTTGTACGGCACCAATCTGTAATAAAATCCTGTACCAATATTCTTTTAGTGCAACAGTGCCTCCAGAAATTTCCAAATATACTGAATGATTCATAATTTTTGTTTTTTTGACACCGAACGGGTTCAGTTCTGCCTTGATGGAAATGGCCTAAGAGAGTGCATACCTCTGCCAGAGATCAACGATCTGTCAGCTGGATATCTATAATAATAATAATAATTTATTTGCATAGTAAATAGGCAGCGTGGTGGCCAAGTGGTTAAAGCAATCGCTTTCAGTGCAGAAGGTTCCCGGTTCAAGGCCACCCCTGCCCATTCTCCATGTAATGTGGAGTTGCGTCAGGAAGGGCATCCGGCGTTAAACTTGTGCCAAATCAGCATGCAGATCCATATCATATCTGCTGTGGCGACCCAGAGTTGAAATTTGGAGAAGCTGAAAGGACTTACTTTACTATTTGCAAAGCACCTTCAAAAGAATACAAAGTGCTTCACATGAAAAAAATAAATAAATATACAATTTGTCACCAAATTTGCACCAAATGTGTTTTTAAACTTGCTAAACAAGTTTAAAACACAGTAATTAAGGAAAGTAAATTTAATAAAAAAACAAGGATAAACGTTGCATTAAAAGAACATTAGACCGTTATGATAGAAAATATCGACATCATGTAGGTAGCTGCAGTTTGTGTGACATTACAGCAGGTTCTTGAAAACACTCTACATGACAATCTACACTTTCTTTCGGCCAGTGTGAGCTCCGATATACCCCAGCTCCCTGCGATCCTTAACGGGATAAAGCGTGTTTGGATCGTAGATGGATTGCTGTTTTTGTTTGTGTACTTTAATCTTGAAACATGTACTTTCCTCAGGCGTTGGTTCAGGTGTTGGCTCGTCCATCTTTGGCTTCCTGAGCAGAGCCACCTCTACGAGGGACCGCGCCACTGTGATCGCTGCAGTCATGGCATGTCGACAAGGTGGCCTTGTGATTGGTTAGTGTCAGTAATCTGAAATTGATGAATTTGATTTTGCAGATTTGTATTCCTGGCACTGAAAACACCTTGGGGTTGCTGTGGGTTTCCTGGTTTGAGTGAACAGTTCAGAATATAAGCAGTTGAAAGTTCTTGTGCTTAAAAGTGCACATCTGTGGGGCTTGTAAATTATTTTATTTTTGACATTAAAACGGCCAAGTAAAGCTTAAATACAGGCGCATCTCAAAAAATTTAGATATTGTAAAAAAGTTCAGTATTTTTGTCAGTTATCTCAGAAAGAGAAAATTTTATATTTTCTAGACTCATTACATATGAACAAAAAAAATTAAGCATCATTTAAATTTTATAATTGCGGCCTACGCCTCAAATAAATTGAAAAACCTATCTCAGAATATTAGAATGTTTGAGTAACTGGCTGTTTATGCAGTATAAATACCATCCCTGCAGGCAAAATTACGTTGGGCCAATGTTGATCCATGTTGAAATTTGACGTTAAATCAATGTATAAAATACATTGGATTTGAAAAATGGATCAACGTATAAATCCTAACGTTGGACCAACGTAGATATTCACCATAGATATTCAACTTATTATAATAAATGTTAAAATCAACAAGTAGTGCATCTGCTGCTTTGTGTAAGTAAATAAATGCACTTCCTATGGGTTTCTGACAGAAATTAAAAATACAGGTCAGAAACCGAACCACATTTCGACGTTGTATCAATGTCTTATTCTGATGTTGGAGCGATGTTGATTCACGTCAAACCATAATACAACTAAAAACAAAACGGCGTCGATACGTCGCTATGCCCACTGAGATGAATCTCTGTCTAGTTCAATACACACAACCACAATCATGGAGAAGACCGCTGACTTGACAGTTGTCCAGAAAACACTCACTGACACCTTCCACAAGGAGGGTAAGCCACAGAAGGTCATTGCTGAAAGGGCTGGCTGTTCGCAGAGTGCTGGATCAAAGACTGTTCAGGGAAAGTTGACTGGAAGGGAAAAGTGTGGTTGGAAAAGATGCACAAGCAACATAGACCATGTCTATGGAAAATGATCAGGTTGTACTATATGCAAGCTTCTATGCAGTTGTTCTGCTCTGTGTACACCTGATCCCGTCAGGTCTCAAAAGTTAAGCGGAGTCTGTCCTGATTAGCGCTTGGCTGTGAGACCACTTAGGAAGACTAGGAGCTGTGTGTGTTTCTCCATGTAGAACTGGAGTTGTCAGGAAGGGCATCCGGTGTAAAACTTCCAGTGTGGATCTGTGCTGGATCCGCTGTGGCGACCCTGAGCAACCGGGGGCAGCTGAAATACAAACAACTATATGCAAGCTTCTAGTTTTTAGCCTTTGAACATATTTTCCATACTAAATGTCACAGAATACAACATGTGTACAATCTCTATATGTGTATGCTTGTATCACATGTGCAAATGTTTAAAGTGCCTGTAAAGTGAAATCCAGTCTGTTTTGAATTTGTCAAACCACAGAAAAACATGTTATTGACCACCTATTTGAATTTTAATGAGTAAAAATATCGCTAAGTATATAAAATTAGGTTTCAAAATCATGTAAAAATCAACAGCACTCTCTGCTCTGTCTGTGGGGGCGTCTGGGCTGAAGGGATTGAAACCACGGCCAATCATGTGGGGAGGGTGTGGGGGCAAGTTTTATTTTATTTTTTTTGTTTTTTTTAAATTTATTTATTTTTAAAAGCTTTATTGAACAACATGGAACATACAAACACTCAGCGAGACAAAAAAAAAAAAAAAAAAAGCCGTTCCATAGTAGACAACAATGCACCATTTGAAAGGAAATAAAACAAACGGGGTTTAGTCCAGCCGTAGTCTAACAAGACTCAAAGTTTGAGCGGGATGACCAGAGATTATTTTTCTTCTTCTTGTTTAACGCCGGTTGGCAACCAGCGTAAAAGGCGCATTACTGCCACCTGCTGCTCTGGAGCAGAGATTCAAATCGGCTCTAGCTTTATATCGGAGTATGCAAATGAAATCGCAGCGCGTAATGTGGTTCGGTCTAAGCCACAACCCCCCAAAAAAACCTGTGGTGAAACACAGAAATCCAGTCAAAGTGCAAAAAAAAAAAAATACACATGGTTCAACACATTGTAACATGTGATCAGCAAAGCATTTCTAACATGTATAATGTGTTTTGAAGCAAATCTCTGAATTTGCTTTACAGGCACTTTATAATGGAGGGTAATTTCTTATGATTAAATTGTTTTGTCTGGTTTTATTGTAATTGCTGATTGTTTTTTAACAACAATGTGTAGATTGTTTAGTCAAGGTGTAGTAATGAACACATCTGGCTTTGGCACAGGTCCAGGGTTGAACATGTTCCTGAGGTTCTGTAACTTCAAGCTGGGTCCCTTTGTGGTCAACAAATACACAGCACCAGGGGTAAGGACCAAAATCTTTTGGCACACTGGAATTTCTTGACAATTCACCAAAACAATGACTGACATTTGGAGAATGCAGCACACACACTTTACATGCTTGTCACCGGTTCATTCAAATTAATTCTTGGTGACTCGGTGATACAATAATATGTGGTTGAACATTTAAGAAATGGAACAGCCTTCCCATCATTGTCGCCCCGGTGGGGGAAACATAGAAATGCTACGAGTGCGCGTGCATCCGGGTGTACTACGCAGTACTCGCAGTAACTCTTCATAGGTTGAGTGCACGGCCACCAAATTTGTACCACAGATGCATCCCATGGAGGTCTTGGATGAATTCAATGACGAGTGACCTTGACTTATTTTCCAAGGTCACAGAGCAAACCCCCCCCCCCCGCAAAAATGACAGTACTACATATGGTACTCCCAATAACTTTCCATACATTCAGTGTGCGACGGGGGACATGAGGCCTTCAGGCCAGTATCTCATTTTTCATTGCAGTAATGCTGAAAATAGATGTGCATTGCTAAAAGTGATTAACATCTCACTGCTAAAAGTTGGATATAATGTGATGGGAACTGTGCATGTGAACTTCTTATTTGTTTATTTATTAGGAGGTCGTGAGGAAGAAATGATCAGTTGTGCCTATGGTGGTGCCGTCTTGGCCAGGTCTCACTTGCAAATGAGAATTTGAATATCAATGATGATTTTTATTTTATTTTATTTTTTTATAAAGCTGGTTAAATAAAGAAATCTAAAAGTTCAGAACATGTTAAATGAAATTCACACATTTATTTTTAATTGGTTTATAATTTAGAAAAGGTTATTACGGGGTACTGTTAATTCAAAGCTGTCTTGTACGGCTGGATGACAATTTAAAGGAGAAACCAACATAAAGTGTCTTGGTAAGGTGTTGGGTCATCATGTGCCACCAGAACGGTGTCATTGCACTTTGGCATTGATTTGTACAAGTGTCTGGAACTCTGCTGGAGGGATGGAATGCCTTTGTTCCAAAAGATAATCCCTCATTTGGTGTTTTGATGGTCACACAGAGAGTGTTGCCACATGTCGGTCCAAACTCTATAAGTGTTCAACTGGGTTGAGATCTGGGAAGTGCTTTTTTATTTTTATTTTTAAATGAATACCTTCACCAAGGAGCTAATGTTTTCACTGGTTTTTTTTCTATTTATCTTTTAGCAGGATAACTTTAAAAAAAAAAAAAAAAAAAAAAAAAAAAAAAAGTAATTAATGGATTCCAATAAAATTTGGAGGGCAAATAAGTGATTCAATTTTGGAGCTGATCTGGAATACATTCTGGAACTGAGATCATGAAGAATGTTTGGCACATAGCAACATTTAACTCAAAAAGTTGTGAGAGGATGTTTGTGAACAAATGGATAACGTCCAAGAAAATTGGGGGAATTTTTTTTTTTTTTAATTCGGTCCGGAACACATTTTGGTTCCAGGATCCATGGATTAGATGTTAATTGTACCATGCAGTGCACTTGTGTGGAAATATCTACTCTTTGTTCAGATTTTTTTTTTTTTCTTTGTCGCCTGTTTGTATCTTAGGAACTGCATCAAAATTACACTTGATTGGTTGATTTTACAGAATGGTCTTTAAAGGTGCTGCATGCATGCAACGCATAGTTTTAAATCACCAAATAAAAGCCGTGTAACTGTGCCACTTCCCACAGTTATTCATGTGCCTGCTGTGGATTCTCCTTCAACTGGTTGTGATCTTCATGTACTGGGACGTGCCAAACGCAGAAAAAGTGAAGGCCCAGGAGAAACTGGAACCCAACGGCAACGTGGTGGAGGACCAGGAGGTGCTTGACAAATACAAGGAAGAGGACGGTGGTGGTGGTGGTGATGATGATGAAGAAAAGCCACTGATGTTGTCTTATGAGCTGCTTGGGTCCTACGGCACGGTGGGGAAGCACAAACCACACAGAAACGGCACACAGACTCATAACTCCCCGTCTAACTCGCCTTCTTCGCCGGAGCCTAAAGAGCCTTCCAGCGCAGTTACGAATGTCAGCAGGTGCCAAGGTACGTGACTGATGGTGACACATTGGACTGTTTATTTTATCCAAATACAGTGCTGTGAAATAATGTCTGCCCCCTTGAGCTTTTACACATTTTATTGGCTTTCCTCACTAAGCTTTGTTGGCTTTCCTCACTAGTCTCCTTCTTGCACAGTCACTCAGTTTTTGAGAACTGCCTACTTGACAGATTTACCATACAGTATCATACGGTCTGTATTTCTTATGATTGATGTAAATGAAGTCCAAGACATATTCAGTGACTTGAAAACGTTCATGTAATCATCCCCTGACTTGTCTGAAGAAAACTGACTTTAAAG
The DNA here is from genome assembly GCA_900302635.1 of Chatrabus melanurus. Classification (NCBI taxonomy): domain Eukaryota; kingdom Metazoa; phylum Chordata; class Actinopteri; order Batrachoidiformes; family Batrachoididae; genus Chatrabus; species Chatrabus melanurus. The sequence goes on from OMMV01026213.1 coordinate 22,253, forward strand.
TGATGATTTATTTGTGTTCTACTAATGGGGGCACGTACTTATTCACACGGTTTGTTTTGGGTTTGATATTTTTATTTAATTTGTCACATTGCAAAGATTTGTTTTCACTGTGCATTTAAACGGCATTATTTAAGACGTTTTATTATAAAGAACCATACTTTTTTTTTTTTTTTTTCCTTCAGTTTGTCATAAAAATGTGTAAAAGCTCAAGGGGGTACAACATTTTTCACAGCACTGTATATACAACTAGACCATGTGTTGCATTGCTGAAATCGAGTTGAGAAACAATATAACCAGAACAGGAAAGTTACAAACAATTATTGCGGCCTTTCTTGGGTGCGGCTAGCTCATTGGATTTAAGACTTGGGCTACCAATATGTAGACCTGGGTGAGATGGGCTTTAACACGCTTAAATTTTATGACATCAAATAACTAAAGAATTTGGGCATCTTTATATAGAAATTTCTAAAAAATTATGCACTTGAAATGGTCGCCCAGCTTTATGGTAGAGTGGACAGAGAAAATTGAAAAAATGTGGAAAAAGGCCAATTGTGCACAAATGTTTTCATGCCACTGTCTATGCCAATTGCTGATACCTGAATAAAATGAATAATTTTAATATTACACTATTTAAATCATGTCTACTTTCTGCTGGGGCTTAGGTGTCTCTCTTTTTTAAAATTTTTTATTTATTTTATTTTATTTAATTTTTTTTTGGGTTTGTCTGACTTTGTGTTTGCAGAGTTCCTGAGAGAAGAGGTGGTTGTGCTGCTGACTGCTCAGTTCATCCTTCTCTTCAATCAGACAGCGTTGGAGGTGCAGTAAAAGGCACAAAACCAGAAACTCACACATATAGACATGAGACTGAAGAAGGCCCAAACTTACAGATCTCTTAAATCTCTGAATCTTTTTTTCCCAATCCAGTCATGAGACCTGTGAAACTATATAGACCCATTCTTCTACAACCCCAAATCAGAAAACATTGGGACGATATGGAAAATGCCAATACAAACAAAAAAACCAAAATGCAATGATCCTTGCATTTACTTTGACTTCTATTTCATTGCAGACAGTATGAACCCAAGATATTTCATGTTTTGTGTGGTCAACTTCATTTCATTTGTTAATATACATCCATTCCTCTTTTAAGAACTTTATAAAAAAGACATGCACACCATCATGTTGAGATTTAACCATAAAAATGGTGACTCTCGTTGTTAAAATACCCGTTCATTTGTGCTCATCTACACTGCTTCACATTATGTTGTTGAATTAAAAAATGACTCTTTCATCCCTGCTCAACAGTGGCACATATTTGTACCCATGAATTTTATTTTTATAAAACTTTAAGAACAAACATGGCTCTATTGTGGAGATCTATGACATCAATCCTTCTGCCCAGACAATGGTGACCCCGCTGACCCAGAAGTACTTCGGGTACGGAGAGCTGCAGAACAGCGTGATGTACTGTTTCGGCGGCATAGAGGTGATCTCTGGCTTTCTGCTGGTTCGCTGGCTGAGCCGTTGCCTTCCTGAGCGGGTGCTTCTCTCAACCGGTGTGACACTCTGCAACATCTCCTCCATCTGGTGCATCATCTTCCTCACAAACCCAATAGGTCAGACCACAGTGCACTAAAAAAAAAACAACATACTAATTTGTACTCTTGCAAACACGTGGCCAGTTTCCAGCTGCAGTGGATATTTGGACCTGGACGCTCATCGTCACAGTGACTGTTGTCTTGGTGCCGTCTGTAGGTAGTTACTCATGGAAGCTGGGGGAGTTCATCGTCGGGATGTTTCTGCAGGTTTTGTCGTTGCCGTTTATAGCTGTGGCTCAGGTGTCGCTCTTCTCCAAACTTACTCCTGAGAGAACACAAGGTAGGAAACAGCACACTCAAGTGGACATGAGGCAGAATGCAACTCGACGCTGTTAAATCGTCACATGGGTCTGTGCTACTTCAATGCGTACCTGTTCAGTCGAAGCTCTGAAGTTTGTTGACTTTTTTTTCCCTGTATTTTTGCGTTGCAGGTTTTAGTCACGGGATCCGTCGATCAGTTGGAGGTCTGGCGACCATTCTGGGGCCTCTTTGGGCCGGTACTCTTACAGACAACATGTACATCATGATCGGCATGATGTTGGCACTGCTTCTGGTGCTAACGGTAAGCAGTTATTATAATTTGCTGCTGAGTCAGGTTTTTATTCATTTATTTATTTTAACAAATTTTAAAAAATAGACTACAAGGTGCACTGAGAGTGCAACACCCCTTCCTTACATATCTGACCCAGATTCATGCGTATAAATTCTTTGTGATTCAGTGATGCCATATGGTTTTGTGTGTCCTTGACATTTTATCATTTCTGTCCAAAGTTGAACGACTAACACACAACCCTTCCATCGTGTTTAATACTTATTTGCTACAAACTGTAAAACCATTAGGACCTTGAGTTTGACCTTTCAAGGTCAAAGGTTGATGTATGCCACTTCATATTAGTGTTGAGTAGTAACCTTTGGTGTATCTTTAGCTAATTCCTCAAAATAGCCATTCTAAATATCCCCTACATATAAGCAGGTTAGGTGTGGGAGCATGCATGTTGCTGCATCCACCACACTACGGATCTGCCTTGGTTCCTGGACAGCGACCACCCAGGCAGACCACCGGCCCATCCCCACTCTTGAAAGTAACCATCCATCTATCTGCTGCAGTCCAGTGAAACGTGGGCGTCCCCTTGACCTTCTCCAGTTGCTGGGGTCCTCAACACTAATGCACCCGTGTGCTGGATCATGCCCAGAGAAATGCGCCACAAGGCCAGAATGTCATAGCTGACGTTGTGGCATACTTGGTATTTCTTTGGTAATGATCCAGTGTGCAGGTAGATCAGTGTCGAGGACCCCAGCCACTGGAAAGGGTTAAGGGGATAACAGATGTATGGCTACTTTTGGCAGGTGGTGATGGACTGGTTTCCTGCCTGGGTGGTTGCTCTCCGTGATCCAAGGTGGTTCTGCAGTGTGGATGCGGTGCTCCCTGACCTGTGACCTTGACTTTTTAAATGGATTTTTCTCAAAATCAAATCCTTTTTCCTTGGCTGACTGTCAATCATTTCATCAGGTTTGGTCCAAATTAGATCAAAACTGAGTTGTTTTGTACAAACACAGACGGCATGTTTGCGCGGGTGTAAAAATTCATCTTGCATGTCACAGATTCCTGCCTGAACAGTGTACCACAGTTTGCATTAACACTAATCCAATGCTGTGTGGCTGTCATCCAGATAATGATGGTTTGCTCATATAAACGACTGGTGGAACCTCCTGCAGAGGACCCAGAGGAGACCTCAGACAACTGTGCCTAACCTCGTGGGTGATCCATTCATGGTGGATATTACTGAAGGTAGCAGCTTGTAGAACTAAACCATTATTCTTGAAAAAAATATATATGCACATATATACATACCGTATTCCTTCGTTTACGTGCACTGTGCATGAAATAAATTGTTTTAATTGAACATAGGGTACTTAAAAAAATTTTTTTAAGCGCACATTTTCTGGGATGTGCGTGCGGGCCTCATTATGAAACCGGGGAGATTTACGACATTGACTCAGCAATGGCTGAGAAAATGGCAAGCGGTACATTTGTTCGGGGATTCCACATTTACAAAGACATTAAGACAGGCAAACTTTACGAGCTATTGTCTTGCATTTTACAACGACACGTTTTCTCGGACGTGTGTGCGGGCTTTGTTATGACAGTACAATGGATAATCAGAACAATTGTGCATTTTATGATACAAGCAATTTCTACCACAGTTAGTACGTACCATAAGGTTTATTTTCAGATGTGGAGGCAGGTTGGATTTGACCTCTGAGGACCATGAGGGGTCAATGAAGGATTACACGGGGGTCAAAATATAAAAATCCTCCAATCACATTGAAACATATACCATATTATTTGCCTGATCATAAAGATTCCAAAAAGGTATAGTTTGGACTATCTGTGACCGAATGTTATGGAGTTATGGGGCAAAAATGGTGACAAAGGTCATTTGCAGTTTGTATAGGGGTTAAAAGTTGCTCCAATTTTGGTATACCGTGATGCAAATTACTGGTTGAGCTAATAGGGTTTTAAAAAGGAATAGTTTGCACCATCTGTTATG
>OMMV01026225.1:2815-15298 GCA_900302635.1 Chatrabus melanurus
TGGTGCTACCTGTCTTACTGTATGGTTGTGAGACTTGAACGCTAACCAGTGACATAAGGCAATGACTGGATGTCTTTGGTACAAGGTCTCTTCGGAGGATCCTTGGGTATCACTGGAATGACTTTGTCAAACGCACGGTTACTTAGGGAGACTAAGATGAGGAGTATCACTTGCATTGTGAAGGAGCGTCAGCTTAGACATTTTGGCCATATGGCGCATTTCTCTATGCATGATCCAGCACATAGGTGACTCAGTGTTGAGGACCCCAGCGGCTGGAGAAGGCCAAGGGGACGTCCACATTTCACCTGATTGTAGCAGATAGATGGCTACATTTGAGAGGTTGGGATTGGACCGATGGTCTGCTTGGGTGGTTGCCATTCAGGACCCACGGTGGTTCCGTGGTGTACTGTATGCAGCAACGTGAGGCACCAGCCAGCAACCAGATCTGACATTATTATTATGGATACTGCATGAAAACACAGCAAAACTATTTTGATTCTCTTTTGTAGGGGTCATATTATATAATATGCATATTGCGATTCACTGAGCTAAAATAGGTCACAAGATGTGTGAAAATAGATGTCAAATTTTATGGCCAAAAATAATCCACAGACCCTTGGGTATATGATTCATCAAAAAATAATAATTAAAAGGCATCAGAGGGGCGATGCATACCCTGTAAGTACATAATTCTGCAATATAAGAGTATGATCCAGACTATGGCGACATCATTTTATCATGTTTTAGTGATGTCATCATGGCATCACTCATACCACTTATTGACAAATGATTAGCTGGTCACTAAACTGTAAGCTTTGGATCAACTCTCTAACCCTGCTGCTTATGCAGATATCCTGGAGAAAAAAAATTTTTGGACTATATTTTTGACATCCTTGACCTTTGTCCGATCGACTCCAAACATTGATCATGTGGACACACTCGCCCAAGGAATATTCCTACCAAGTTTGGTGATTATTATGTTTTCAGAATCTACCATCCTATACATTTTCTACAAAGCTGATTATTTCAATTTATTTATGAATTGGATCCAATTTAAAACTCCAGCAATCCAAAGTTTTTAAAACTTGGATCCATATCCACGCACCTTATGTTGCATCATTCCTAGTGTTATGTAATTTTCCCGATAATTTCCTCATAAAACGTACATTTAACGCATGCGATCACAAGTGTGCTCTTCAGTGATCACAAACTATGAACGAGACTAATTTTTCGTGAACCCGTGAACTGGAAAGAGAAACAATTTTGGATAATTGACTTTACCACTCTGGATGTGGATATTAAACAGACCTCTGGATCTCTGGGATATGAAATTTTCTCTATTATTATTTTTTTCTGTAAAGATTCTGAAAACATAATAATCATAAAATTGGATGCATTTTTCGTCCGCGTCTCCCAATTTTTTTTCAACTGATAGCTCGACCAATAAATTTGTGTATTGGACACAATGCACCCAATTTTATTAGTTATTTTCTACACAGACACACAGATACACATGAGTGATTACTACATCCTGCTGCACCGCTGGCATACAGGGCAATCATTATAATAATGAACTGTCTGTCTCCCATAGACAGTGTAGGTTAGGGTTAGAGTGCAGACATACTCATTGTGTGTTTAATGTAGTAAACATCCAGATATGAACTTCTGTGGCTTATATCATAGAAGTAAAAATAAAAATAAAAAAAGCTGTTTCAGGTCTAAATTTTTCTTATAGGAGGGGAGTTTGTACATTCAAACTCATAGAATTGTGGGACTTTGGTGATGTTTAACATGAAACCTCATTCACTGTAAAAGAGGGGAAAAAAACAGATTTTGTGTAATATGTCCCCATTCAGTAAACTCTCAACCAACCACACCAGAAAACATTTTAATTGTAACCAAAAGCTGACCTGTGTAATCCAGAGCGGTGGTGATGGTCGCTGTGGACCTGTCAGTGCTGTACTGAGACACACCGCTGTGAGCTTCCACAGTGAAAGTGTAGTTGAGATGAGAATCCAGGTCACCAACAATGACTGTGGTGCCCTTCAAGTTTGCGGGACCTGGCTCGAAACGGATCTTCTCGCCGCAGGGGATGCATGAGGTCCCATCACAGCGCTCGCACACCACACTGTATGTGAGGTCGCTGCGGCCCCCCGTCACCAGCGGTGCTCTCCAGAACAGCTGTAGCCTTCCCTCTGCTGACAGGGTGGTGGAGGTCAGATCACGAGGGGCGCCGGGTGGTGCTTGAGGAGGAAGTGGATAACAAATACAAGTTAGCCTGGTCCTAAAGAGTTCAAAGTTGATTTGCACGCCATCAGTACTATGACAGCGACTCTTACCAGAGCACGCTGATGTCGGAGGGTCTGAAGGCGAGCGGAAGAACCCTTCCCCACACTGGCATTCAAGGGCACGGGATGTGGTGGGTTTGGTATTCTCCGGACAAATCTGGCACAAGTCGCTCAAGACAGATGGCTTGAAGTAGCCTGGTTTGCATGCTGTGTAAAAGAGATGATGTGTGTTAGCTGATTCCTAACCCGTAGGATAAACGGTGACTCACGGTAACACAGGAAGGAACGGTTGTTGCACAACAAGCAAACAATGAAACTGTAACTGTAATGTAAATCCCTTCCACCCAACAGGTAGCATTTGTTGTAACCATAATCACTGATTCTTTGTCTCTAAAGGAATTTCCCTGACGATCTGCCTCCACTTGCCTTTCGCCTGGAGTCCTTAATCTCTGGTCGCATTGCCAGCATCAACCGGATAACTGCAGAGCATTAAATGCATCTGTCAATCAGTCTTTCCTCTATTAACGCTCAGCTCAAACAAACTGGCAGATCGTGTTCATGTTTTTGCCAAAGGAAATGACACCTTGAGACGTGAAGTGTTGTGATGGACGCTTCATTTCAGGACCGATAAACAGCTTTCCAGGGCATAGAAGGTTAATTACAGAGCATAGTCGACAGAAACCAGGATGCAAAAGCTGCAAGTCAGTCTGAGGCTGATGTTTCCTCTCTTTCTTCCTTCTGCTGCCCCCTCCTCGTAGTAAGTGACAACATAGTTAAAAGACAGGAGAAGCAGGAAGGGAAAAAGTTGCTGCCGACTATGATTTTGATTGTCTTTACGGAAACAGATACACATAGTTTCTGACCAGGGGTGAAAGGACACTTGAGCACAGTAAAAATAAAAAGAACAATCACATAAAAAAAAATTTAAAAAACGCATGTCTGCCCATTCACTCTGGTACCCTCCACACCGAGTAGCCTTTTATCTGGCTTTGTGCTGATGGCCAACAGAGGAGACAAAGCTAAATGTAAATATACTCGTGCTACTATACCATCATGGCAGAAAGAAAGTTTGCCCAATGAGATTGTAGGAAAGAAAGTAACAGACAAAAAGTAACAATAAAAAATATAACCAGCAAAATCTAACAATATAAGGGAGGCCAACAGTCAAAGGGAACCCAACACTAACCCTATACAATAATCCTACACCCTAACCCAACCCAAAACCTAACCTTAACCCGACTCTAAACCTAACCCTAGCCCCTAACCCAATCCTAACCCTTAACCCTAACCAAACCCTAACCCTTAACCTTGAACCCTAACCCTAAAACCCTAATCCTAACACAACAATAAACCTTACTCCTAACCCAACCCTAAAGGCGCATTCACACTATGACGTTTATCCCAGCGACTGGTGAATGAGGTGAAAGGGAGAGAAAAGTCGCCACATGTTGGCGAAAATCACGTTCCCGGAGTTTGGTAGTGAACCTCAAATGCAGCACAGCATTCCACACCGTGAGCCCAGCTGAGGCTGGCCTTAGCCAGCACTCCATTAGAACAAGCGGGACCTTTGCCAGCATGGCAACGTGCAGGAGAGGGGTTCGACACACCACTGTCCAGTGATTCTGAGCAGGCAGGGCGAAGCAGCACCCAGCATAGACGATTGCACCACTAACTTCGGCTACCGGATGCTACCGGATGCTAGTGAAGCTAACGAAGGCTACCTTGGTTGTAGCGGAGATTAACTTTCTCTACCAGTCTTCAACGAAGCCACAGGTACGCCGGGCATTACCAAAATATTTTCAACATGTTGAAAATTTTGGACGTGGTCGCCGTTCATCAGCGAACACCGGCGAAGGCCAGCACAAGCTACCGGAGGCTAGCGATCACTGACAAATGCAAATACATTGGCCCAAACGCCAACGTGTGACTGCGCCTTAACCCTACACCCTAACCCAACACAACCCTAAACCTAAGCCCATAACCCTAACCCCTAATTGATAGTGCCATAATACCTTACACATTAATTGATCCATTCCGTTGTTATTTGGGCAACAAACAAATATTACCGTAGTGGAAGAGAAGGAGCCAGTTGAGATTGAGTAGGAGGGATAAAGCTGAATAGGTATAGACGGGTGGGGGATGGGGAGCATTTGAGCACCAACAGAAGTTCTCTCTGGGGAGTCACTCAACAGTTGTGGGGGTGTAGCAGAGACCTTTTCGCATAAAAAAGGGGGCAAGCCCATTTTGTCTTGAGCTGGAGCAGCAGGACCTGTGTCACGTAGTAAAGAATCTCCAACCCTATTCATCTATTGTTTAGAGTGAACAGAGCGCTGCCATAAATACGCTGCATTAATCGCTATGCAGCTTCCAAATGACGACATGCATACCACAAATGAATACAAACAAAGTTAATGTCAACATTAATTAATGAAGCAGGGAAAACTTTGAAAATGACTTTAAATTGGATGTTAGATTTACCCCTTGTTGCTATTTAGTGAATCTACACAATCTGATTGGTCCAAACTTTTCGTTTATTAATTACATTTTATTTTTCACGTGTTGATCGTCTCACGCTCCTTTTGACGATGTGAGACATGAGAAAAAGGACTTGTGTTCCGCACCAGTACATCTGTTAATTGAATCTGTTTTGCTCTTTGTGCCGGCTCATTGTTCTAATGAGTGGGAACATGGATTAGGGAGCTCGTTGCGTGCGTTAACGACCGGATGAATGAGCAAAGAGATTCTCAAAGCAGGGTATGTCATTGGCTAACAGCTGTCCTGTTGCTCCACTAATCCTCTTGACTAAATTACACTCCACACCTAACTAAGCAGCCACAGAACTAACCACCCGCATGGACCAACTGTCGACTCGCTCCCCACCCTCACTCCAACCAAGGAAAACCTGCTTATTTGTGTCCGTCAGCATTCCTCCTCATCTCCCTCAGCTTCCTCTTCCCACAACAGTTGGACAGTTGAAAGGAATTCACAAGCAGCCTGTGGTCCACTTCAGACCAGACTATAGTCACACACGAAACCTTTCTTCTTCTTTTTTTTTACTTTGGATATTTGACTGGAAAAACTACAATAATGTTTTTACTTCTAAAATAACTCTCTGTATCCTATTAATCAGGTTATCCTCCAGATTTCAGAAGAGCAATTCTCCCGTCTTCCTCTTGAAAGCTTCCTGTTTCCGTTGCAGGTGCGCTGCTCGGACCCTAGTGAGTTCACGATCACCTCAGCCAGCAACCGTCCTGCACTTTGTCTTCCTCGTTGACAGCGACGTCAGTGTGAGATTCGCACTTTGAAGCGCAGTACTTTGTTATTACTTATCAGTGGTGTGATTGACTTCCTCACTTGTAAAAATGGATTCAAAGAACTGACCAAACTCTGCCAGTCAAGGTGACTGGCTCCGTCAGGAGTCATAAACCGCAGCCTGACTCAGTCTAAGCTCTGACAGGCGTGTTGGCTCCATCCCTGTAATCTGTGGTTCTTGTCGCCTTGGCAACTGACACAAATAAAGCTTTTTGAGAGGAAGGCATACCACTCAGGTACTCCTTCTGGCACATTCACACGGTCCTTCCTTAGGCAATCAGCGCTGTAGCTGACGTGAGGGTGAAAGAATTCCTTTCAGAAATCCCCACAGTGTACAGTGCGCTTCCTCCCTCTGTCTTTACCCTGTCTCCTCCCACGCTTCCTCCAGACGGTTTGACACACCACACCCCAGAACGGCAAAGACAGGCCAGATTCCACACAATCATTAAGAACACATAGAAACACTAACCACCATGTCCTACTTTTTTTAAATTTACTTTGTGTGCACAGTCACAGGTCTTCCTCCAGGGCAGTACTTACTGCAAAACTGTTGCATACCTTAACTTTTTCTCACACATTCTCCTATTCAATAGTGCATCTCCAAATGATTATATGTTCCTGCTTCATTTAATCATTTTTACACGCCCTATCAACACCGGAATGCCAAACAAATTTACCCTCATCTCATTAATAAAGACCTGCGTGCTAATTCTATGCGACATAGTAATACAACAGATACTAATCTGCACAATACATATTTTGCAGAAAGTTGTGTTACAGCCATGTCACTTTGATCACACCTGGTTCCGTCAGATCTCAGAAATGAAGCAGAGTAGGTTCTGATTACTACTTGGCTGGGAGACCAGGAGCTGTGAACAGGTTTCTCCAAGTAGAATTGGAGTTGGTTCAAGAAGTGCATCTGGCGTAAAACTTGTGCCAAATCCCAATGCGGCTGTGTACCGGATTCACTGTGGTCATCCAGAGCAACTGGGGGCACCCGAAAGCAAAAATTAAAAAGTACCATTTTGTATTAACAGGACTGATGCAAGAGCTGCACAAATTTGGAAAGCAAAATAATCCTCAAAATATAATAATAATAAAAAAATCTTGGTGCAACACATGGGCCCAACAAGGACCCTCGCACTAGGAACTCATACCAGTACCAACTCATACCAACATATAGATATCACTGTGGTGATTAGACTAAGTTGGGTGGGGCACACACGAACAATGAGGCATTGACTCTGACCGAACCGGACGAGGTTCTTCGCCCGGCCACTTCATTTAACAGTTCCTGACGGTGAGGTTACTCATCAACAGACTTCACATTAAGACATCAGGTGAGGGCCCCCATCTGATTCAAACAACTATGTACTTATAATCAATTATTATAATTGACATTTAAGATCAACACTGGCGGCAAGACGCCAATATGTACCTTCAGGCGAGGTTTGACATTTCATTCAATCACACAATCAAAACTGGAACTATCATTCTGTTTCCTGGGTTTTCTTCTTTGTAACATTCTCAGGGCAGCCGTGGTAATCAAAATATAATTTTAAAAAATCAGCTTCCTCTGAGCACTTTATTGTGGGGCAATCCTGTCTGTCAAGCCCAGAGTTTAAAAACCAAATGAAGTCTGCACGCATGCTGACGAAAATATACTTAATTTTGTAGGTTTTCCAGTGTGAACACGCTACATTTTTAAAACCACTTCAAATTTTATGTGTTTTATTGATTTGAGAAACAGCTGAAGTCTGTTGTTTGTTTTATTGTACAGTGCCTGATCAAGTCACACAATCCCGAACACCTATAAAGCAGAACCAGCTCCATTCCACAGTCCTGAGAGAAACGTGGTGGAAAGAATGTGCTGTTTGGTAACAGGTAAGGAAACGATGCATTATCAGAAGATGTTTTAGCTGCAATAAAAACTTCTTTTGTGTTTTTATTTGGACTTTATGGGGTAATTCCATGGAGTCCAAACAACATTAGCAGATTTACACATGTTCCCTGTTTTTCTCCTTATGCCCAACCCTGCTGTATTTAACCTTATTAAAGACACATTTGGAGTGTTTTTGTGAAAGACTGAGTCAATCCAGACAAACATTGCTCATTTCTCCACACTTGCCATTGGAATGACTGAAAAGATTACAGTTTGCTAAATAAAGTGCACGGTGAGCATGTGCTCACACGCGTGTGAGCAAGTCTCACTTGATGCCTTCGCGGTGCGCTTCTGCTGTTGCTTACCTTGGCAGGATTCCCCGGTGGTTTCATAGCCTGCGAGGCACTGGCACTGACCGACTGGAACCACCCATTCGCCCTCAGCTGTGCAGTAGATGCGTGGGGTGGACTGACTGACGGCGTTCTCTACACAGGATCCTGTCACCTCCTTCAGACCGTCCGCCACTGTCTCCGGGAAGGCCGCTAAGCTCTGCACTGTGGACGGGCACGTCTTGTAGTAAACTCTGACGGACAACAGTGCCACGCAAGCCCCCAGGTCCTGGAAGGCCAGGTAAAAACCCTTTTGTGACAGGGGTCCCACTGCTCTCGTCTCTGTGTTGACCTTCAGCTCACGGTTCTTTGTGATCTCATCGGGAGCGATGGTGGCCACCTTGCGGAATTGGCCTTTACGGAAAGTGGTTCCCACATCGGCATCAGCCTCTGAGATGAAAAGGTTGAAGGTTTCTTTGCAAGACAGGGAAGAATCACCAAAGGTGTTGCAGTCTCGCACCACAAAACGAAGCTCCACGGAGACACGTGTCGTCCCTGGACGCCGCTGAATGAATGTTGTGCGCAACCAGTTATCCTGTTCAGTAGAGTCTACGTTACATACACTGTAGGTGTAGAAAAGTGAGCCGTTCACTACGGTCTGGACGATCTCCCACTGCAATACAAAGATAACAGAGAGATTAGATCCCGAGGAAAAAATCACCAAACTACTAAACTCAGTGTAAGGTTCAGAGACTTTGTTTGAAGAACTCAATGAATGCATGAGACACCTCTTCTTTCATGCAGAGTAAGAAGCTCATAAAGTGCAGATATGAGCTGGAGTTTTTTCCACACATTAAGATTGTTGGTCTGGACGTGTGCTGCGCTCACAACGTGTGTGGTTTCCCACTAACGCACACGGGCACATATGTGTCACACAGACATAAATCCAGCAAACACTACTGTAGAAAACCAACTAACATTTATGGCAGTTAAACGAGCTTTATAAGCACAGCAGCAAAATTGGCAGCAATTATGGCTTTTCAAACAGAAGGAAGTAATGATGAGTAGAAAGATTAAAAGGTCCCATTATACATTAAAACTTAACACCTCACGTGTTAGTCACACGTGACTGTTTCAGGAGCTCGGGTTTATCTTACATTAACTGGTTAAATAACTGCATTTCTTAAAAATAAATCTCTTTCAATAATTGAATCTAATAACAAATAATAAAATCACACACTATGAAATATTGGAAGTTTTTAAGTGTGGTTTGCGCTACACATGTTAAGGTTATTCAATTCAATTCAATTCACAAAACATTGAATTAATTGTAGCAACTTGTCACAAATATTCGTATATTCTGTTTTCAACCCAGGTTTGTGGACCGGTTGACTTAACTAGATTAAGTAAATATAGCATTTTATTTCATAGAATGTACGCACTACACACAAGTAAGGTCCAGACCTTACCCAAGCTACTCTAAGGTCAGAGTAATTAGTCATTTCTTTTGGCTTCTCCCTTTTTACTCGGGGTTTCCAGAACAGATGTGATATGGATCCGCATGTTGATTTGGCACAAACATTATAGCGGATGACCTTCTTGACGCAACTCCACATTTACGGAGAATGGGCACAGGTGATCTTGAACTGGGAAGCTTCTGTTTTGGAAGCAAGTGCACTCGCCGCTTGCACCACCACGCTGTAGGATTTGGACATTTTGTTTTCAATAAATCACTGGACTTGACAAAATTACTTTTAAATGTTTCCTAAAATCAAAACTGCATAGCAAAATTAAAGGGTATTCACAGTGTGAATACCTCTGCTGGGTTAATAATGACCAACTAGTAGTTTAGAGGAGGGCAGTCAAAAATCCGACTTATTTCCCTGCCAGAGTCTTGTGATGTCATAAAGAAAGGATATTAAAGAAAGGGAGACAAAGAATTTGTCAGAGTGTTAAGTAAGCTTAAAAAAAAGAGATTTTTTTAAATTTTACACAGGTCTGGATCACTACCAAAATGTGCCATCCACCACTTATTGAGATACCCTGACTTCACATGGACAGACAGCTGACCACAAAATCTCCACCCTCTGTCGGTTGGAGGAGGAAATAATTTCTCGCCACAAGTGCAATAATAAATATGCAGTACAAGTGTGTGGAAAATTGGGTGAGAACAAATAAAGCTCAACAGACGAGGGGAAAATCCTACTTGACAAAATAAGAATCCTTGGATCTGAAAGCAGTCTCCCAGAAACATACACAGTGGAAGTGGCTATGTCCTGTTGCTTTTTTTAGATGGAAAGCCACTGAACTATACATAGAGGAATGGTTCTCCACACACGGAACACTCTTTCTTTCTCCATTGCTCATGTCTTACTTTACGTGTAAAGATTTTCCAAGTGTTACTTTTTATCCGCAAAGGGAAAAAACTCAACAATTGTTGAGTTTTATGGTTTAGGGCTAGAATAAAACAACCTCGTGTGAATTTGTAAAATGTAATTCTCGGCTATAAATTAAAATGCAGCTTGAACTTTGACATTTTAACGGCTCTCACAGCATTTTTATGAAAGGGTGGCTTTGGAACGAGAATAGCTGAGTCGTGCCAAACCTCATTGAGCTGCCGCTCATTCCATCACACCCAGGAGGCTCTTTTTTTTTGGTTGAATGAATGAATGAATGAGTGGGAAGACACCTCGGTTATTATCACAGACAAAATTTAAATTCTCACAAGTGAACACAGAGGTTGTTTTGGTTTACTGCTATCCTATAGTTATCATGAAGTTTTAAAAATACCTGTTGAGGTATAAATACTCACTCCATTTTTATCAGGTGAAGCCAACCACCCCAACTCTCCTCTTGAGGCACCCATATCCAATAAGACTTCTGCAAGGACAAAGAGAAAATGGTCAAATAATAATGCAATGAAACATATATTTAACGTATGGTAACTCTTGTACAGATTGTGGGTTATATTTCTTTTTGTTTATTAAGCTGTTAAATAAGAAGAAATCACCATGTTTTGACTGTACAATAAAACCCTCCATCTTGGTCTCTTTGGGCCAATGGCTTTATGGGCGGCACATGCTTTTCTTTGACAGTTTAATCAAGCATGTCGGTGTGATTCAAGACTTCATTTACCGTGTCCCCCCACCCAGGTCCAGGGTACAGCACTAATAATGTCTGAGAAAGGCGTGGGCAGTTAAATTGCCATGACGAGAGAAATAAATGTACTATGCAGCAGAAGTGAAACACAAGTGTGACATATTTAGGCAAATAACAGGTGCCAGGAAAACCCCCAAAACTGAAAGTTGCCATATTTCTTTTTTTTTTTTTAAAGGAAATCTATCAAAAGAAGTTATTTGAACTTAATGACAATCAAGTTTCGATAATTGAAATGATAAAAATTCCCTTTTTCAAATTAATATGATATAGTGATATTACTACATTTTACAATTGTATTATATTATTACTATTATTATAATAATAGAAACAACAGAATAAAACTGCAATAATGCAATACACAAATTAAGTATGTTGTTATCAGACTATTTTAAAACTTTAAATAAATTTTTGCATGTATGAACTACACATGTATGTTGAGTTTTAACACTTCCTATATGTACTCGTAAACTACTTCAAACTTACTGTGTAAAGTACACTTCTATGTGCTAAAAGGTTAGTTCATTTAGTCCAAGCAAGATTCAGACAAGTGGGAATTTAAAACAACAAATAGTATATTAACTTAATTTAGCTACTAATTAACATAAATATAGGTAATAACAGTGTTACTAGTTTTTTTATAAGGGATAACTAAGGAGAACAGATCAAAACCAAAACTTCTAGCACTATATATGTAGAATATAACTTGACAACGTCAAAAACTTTCTTAAAAAAATGTAAAAAGGTTCAACGTGAAGATAGGGCAGTAATAAATTACGCCAAACAGGTTATCACATTCCAACCTCCTGACTCATGAAACTAAAGTTGGTTTTTTCCTGTTGTATTATAACACAGTAGTTACTTACGTTTGTTTGACTGGAGGCTGATAAAAACCTGGACGCTAAATAAAACCAAGAACAGGTTGAACCGATGGAAATCCATTTTTCCACAACTTTAAGAAGCCGCGGTGGTGTTCTCCGCAGTCTGCTCTCCTCCGGCTGCTCCTCAGCTCTCCTCCTTCTCTCGGCTCCCAAAACCCATTCACTAACAGGTGGCGTCATAGCCCCGCCCAGCGCCCTTTGGAATGCGGACGCTTTCCAAATATGGTGGTGTGGGGGCGTGGTCACGGCACCTGTTTCATTGAGAAACTGGCTGCCTTCCACATACTCCAATCATGTATTGTTTGTTTAATTAATACATTTGTGAAATATTCATCAATGACTTAATTATTTTCAAGATAGTATATTTAAGAAATAATATTAACATAAGCCTTAGCTAATTTTATTGGTTTTCTCTTGCAGCAACAAGCAATAAAAAAGCAAAAATTACTAATACTATTACTACTACTAGTAGCACTACTACTATTACTACTACTACTACTAATAATAATAATAATAAACAAGAAGGAATACAAGACAGTATAAAATATCAATGCAAAAAAGAGGGAAAGCTAAAGTGTTTATAAAAGTTTTCTTAAATGACAAGCTTTAAAGAAAAAAAAGCCACTTAACCTGTA
>OMMV01026248.1:3557-14152 GCA_900302635.1 Chatrabus melanurus
CCCCCGAAGGACAGTCTGGAGCCCACTTCGAGCCTGGCGGATGAGCTCTGCGGGGATCCCCTCCTGTCCAAGAGCCCTGCGGTGATCGCCGAGTCTCTGTGTGCTGCTAATATGGACTTCTCCCACCTGCTGGGTTTCTTACCCCTCAACCTGCCTCCCTACAGTGCCCCTGTGAGCACAGGAGGGCTGGTGATGGGCTACACCTCATCTGCAACCTCCTCCACTTCCTCCTCTTCCACTTCCTCATCTCTGCACGCTGCTGAGCCCCATGCTGCAGCAGTGGCTGCAGCAGCCGTTGCCACAGCACCTCTTACCTCTTTGCAACCGCAACCTCAGGAGCAGCAGAGCTCCGGTGGGGGTCTAGGACTTGGATCTCTGCACCCCCTCCCACCAGTGTTCAGCTCCAGCCTTAGTACTACAACACTGCCTCGCTTCCACCAGGCCTTCCAATGAGAGAGCCCCGCCCAGCCAAGATGGCCTCCAACGCAGCCTCTCCACACAGCCTGATTATAAAAGATGGAGGAATGGAATACATACACAATTGAACACTTGGAAGCCTTAAATGAATGCACAAAAGCTTTTGAATGCCTTACAGGAAGTTAGACCCCTTTGATCAAAAAGCTAAAGGTGAGCAAAGAAGCAGCTTTTATTTGGGCTTTCTTTTTCTTATAGTTATAACAACATATTAACCCATCTTTTTAAAAAAAATCCATTTCCTCCCCTTTAATCCTCTATTTAGTCATATAGAGGGCAGGATCAGTAGGCCAAAAAGTGTGGTACTGCATACCTTCAAAAGTAATAATATGAAAAAAAGAGACAATTTTTAGTGAAGATTATCTGTCTTGTTGTGACCCATAACAATATAGTTTGAAGTGGATAGTTTGTTTACTTTTTCTTTTCCAAATGTAAGAATGTGTCTCATCTTGAGTTTTGAGCCACCCTTTCATGATTAGTATAGAGAGGAGAGATCAGTGAAGGAATAAAGAGATATTTAACTTTAAACTCTAGACGGCTAGTCTAGAGCTGCAAAAAAAAAGAAAGAAAAAAGAAGCTACCCCCTGACTGTCAGAAAGTGCTCTTTAAACAAATCAGACGGCTGTCATTGTTTTAACTGTAACTGTTGTGCAGCGGCTCCTAGAGTCGCGTCAGTTTGAATGAAAGTAGCTCACAAAATGAGTCGATCTGTTTGCCAAACACAAAGAGCAGTCGCACACATGGCTACGCGCTGGTAAAGCTAAAAAGAAAGAAATATGAGAGTGTGCCAGCTGGTGGAAGGTTTGATGATGTCATGCTGGCGTTGTACTTTTCCTCAATAGAAGCACTTTTTTTTTTTCTTTTAATTTTTTTTTTTTTTTTTTTAGCAGAAGGCACTTCACCTTTAGGGAAACCCTCCTTCCTCGTGACCTCTTTCGCTGCAGGCCACTTCTTGACATTTTTAATTCTGGTCGTTTTTATTTTTGCAGCCCAAAATTAGAAGGCCTGTGTGGGCTTTACAATCTGTTACCGTGACCCACCTCAGAACCAGATTCCAACTGGTTTCCTTCCTTCAACTGTCTTCCTTTTAACAGTATCCTGTACTGATGATACGCTGCAGCTTTTTCCTGGCTGCCTTGTATAATGCATCAGCAGTGTATGAAATATATTTTTGAATACAATACATACAAACACATCTTTTAGGCATTTTTATTTTTTAAAGCATCATCATGCTAATGATGATCCCTGACATATGTGAATGGCAAAAACAAGAATTACAGTGACGGATGAGGAAAATGTGCTAAAGAATGTTATTGCAGTGTACGAAATATCTCAAAAATGAATATTATAATTGCTTTTATCTCAGTAAGGTGTATTTTAGGTAGACTTATTGAAACTAAGTGCTGATGTTTTTAATGTCTGGGAGGTTTACATTTGTGTGTATCTTGCATTTTTGACCGAACAACAGATGAAGTATTAGCTTTCCTTTTTCTGTCATAGCCGATCTTTACGTGTACTTGAGTTAGCAGAATCAGGACTGTGGATGGAACGTGTCTGTAAATGGCCTCATAATCAATAAGGATCTGCTACGTTTGGGTCGTGAGGATGCCGACGTGGTTGGCCTATGAATCTGTGCGTACGGGTCCTTAATCCAGTTGAGTATTTCACCTCTGTGGAATGAAGTCCTGAGGGATTTTCAATCCTTTTGTATCAATTCACCACCAGCCTTTTGAAACCCAAAGTTACCCTCAGTCTCGAGAAAAAATGGGTCCTGTTATCTGTGCCATTTCAGTCAATTAACGTCTTAACTGTGGCATGACCAACACAAGCGACATACTGAAAATTACAAATCACAGTCCACGCAGGGCGGAGCTCGTTATGTTTTAGCCTTTATTTACTTATTTATTAGCAGGATTATTCAAATATTTACTCCTCAATATTTATAAATGCTATGGGGATATCACTTGTCGTTAGAGGAAGATTTCGTGAATTTTGGTGATGAGCTTGAGCCAGATCAGTGGTGTTATAGCTGTTTCGTAGAAGGGTGAGAAAATTTGTAGATGTGTAAATATGCATTCAAATTAAAGTATGTGTGCTACATACAGTGCACATCTACACCTGATCCCATCAGATCTCAGAGGTGAAGCGTAGTCGGTTCTGATTAGTAGTTGGCTGGTAGACCACACAGAAAGACCAGGGGCTGTGTGTGTTTCTTTGGGTAGAACTGGAGTTGCGTCAGGAAGGGCATCCGCATAAAACTTGTGCCAAATTCTGATGCAGATCTATACTGAACCCGCTGTGGCGACCCTCAACAGCCGAAAGATGGAGAAGGGTCTGGCTGCAGACCTCACCTGGGAGTATCTCCTCCGTCAGTAAAAATCTCCTCTGAGGGTAAGGAAATGATGCCAATCTGATGCATGGAACTATGGGTTTTGTATTTTCATCGTCTTTAAGGAAATGACGCCAGCCGATCTGACGCAAATAGGGAAATATGTATTATTTTTATTTTAACATGTTTTGGCTGAGGCTAAGGACTCATATCACTGTTTGTGATGTTGTTTTACATACCGTACTTTACTTATCACTGTCTTCGGAGTTTGTAAAGCAGTTTTGCCATATCGATTTCCCTACCCTCAGAGGAGATTTACTGACGGGGGAGATTTACTCCCAGGTGAGGTCTGCAGCCAGACTCTCTTGGAAAGATGAACAACACACAGTACACATCTGTTAATTCATACAGCATACGCTCCATAGGACTAACGATAGTAAATGTTTAAAAATATAATCGTGTTTCAGACAGGAGTCAAGTGCAAAGGGGGAAAGTTTCACAGGCAGAAAAATTCTGCTCCAAACAAATAGCGCTACTGTTTAATGACGCTACAGTTAACAGTAGCTAGTAACAAAATGGTCGGCCATTTTGGGAGACATACAGCCATATAAACAAAACAAGAACAAGATTCGCAAACGATTATTTTCATATTTTCAGCTACAGAGTGATGCAGACAAGATTCTGTATCGTTAAAAAAAAGTGTGGCGATAGACGATCTTAATACCTATTTGATAGGAGAAGCAGAATTCAGCTCGAGCAAGGAGAAATTGCCTGATATTAGCTGGTAGCTAATATTAGCTTGTTAGCTAGCTAGCTCATACTACCTGGGACTTTGGACTTGGCAGCCAGTGTCAGCCAGCAGGATCATAGAACTGTGTGACATTGACTCTGAGCACTACAATAAAAACTACAATAACTGCTTTTGTTTATTGTTTGCTGTGTGTTGTGTTTGTCTCCCAAGTGGTAGACACTTATGTCAGTTAAGCGCACGCTATTATCTATCAACCTGCCTGACAAAAAGCTGCCTACTTAGAGCTGCCTACTTATTTTCCAGTAACAAACCAAAAAAAAAAACCTGCACAGAAGAGCCCTCAGAGTATTGATTAGTACAGTTTACTGCAGCAAACTAAACAAAAATGTGGACGTTATCCATGAAGAAATTACTTAGCCAGCCGTATGTGCTGTAAGAGTGCCTGTCAATCACAGCTGTCCTCGGTCTGTAATTATGTGGCAAATATTCCCAAACCACATAAGCCGACTAATTCTTGTTTTGATCCTCATTGACTTTCATAGGGGCGGTGGAGTTAAGGACTTCAGCTACCAGCAGCCAGTAGGGGGCGATAGACACATTTTGGATTCACTTTTTTAGTAGCTGTCCTCCCAACCATCTCTTTTACAATCTGTATGGCCCTGCTGTAGAATAATCTGCGACAGCCAAGTGATTTTATGTCTGGTGTTGTTCCAGTCATTAGACAGGACCCATTCATTCATTCTGCTTTTAAATGTTGTCATGCCACAGTCAAGCAAGCCCCGCCAACAACAGTAAAGCAAAAAATGAAATAAAATAAAAATCTATCAAGAAATAAAAGCACCACATAAACCTTAAAAAAATAAAATAAAAGCAAAAAATAAATTAACATTGCTGCTTTTCGCTACGGTTGCTGATGGACGACAACTGTAGACCACTAGAACATTTTGCGTTCATTTGACAGGATGTACAGTGAGTTTTAAAGCGACAGTGTTGATCCCATCTGTTCTCTCTCAGCTGCTCGTTTTTGGAAAAGGGTCTGAAAGGAAGGCGATGTCCGGAAAAACAGTCGCCTTCCTGCGCTTTGACATTCAAAGCGCAGGCGACACACGACTGACTGCGTGACTGCGGTATTGCTTATAGTCATATATTTGTTTTGTTTATTGTCGTATGATATATTATTTTCTGTTTGTTTAAAACAGGACCTCGAAACAACACAACACATCACCTCATTTTTATTTGTTTTATTTTTCTTACCAAAACCTGGGGAGAAGAAACTACAGGTTTGCACAATTGCTTGTTAGAAAATGCTACGCTACATGTTAGTTGTTTTTTTTTAATACTGTAGGTTATTAAAGCAGATAATATTAAAACGCCGTGTTTATGAGTCAGGTTGGAGCAGCTGATTACTCACAGTCAGCACGCACTGATGTAGGAAAACTTCTCCACGGTGGGACTGTTTAATTCTACCTTTTTCTTTGTTCTGAACTAAATGGACATTTGTTTTATTCGTCTTCCCCTTGTAAAGTCATTTTCAAAAGTGACTCGTAAATCGATTACTTTTACTTGATCAAAATTCCAATTGATCCTAAACAATTTTGCTGTCGTCACCTTCAGGAGTTATTTACATGATGTTTTGAAATAATAAGATTCAGCATTATTGTGAATTTTAAAAAAGTCGTTTTTGAGAAAAACCCTCTTGGCTTCAGCCGAATTTGTAGCAACTCGAGCATTTCTCTTTTTCTAACCAATGAGCGCACTCATAAAAAGCTTTTGGCATGTTTTCAGTTTGTCCTCCCTGGGTTTCTGTGAGCTAATCTGAATTCTAGCACTTTCAACCTTTAAAAAAAAAAAAAAAAAAAAAAGTATTTTTTTCTTTTAAAATTTCAGCTTATATGTTCATATGCTTTTTAATTTTGTATTGAACCTGTATATGTATGTGCCTTTAGTTTGATGTGTAGACTTTATCAAATTTGGTGTATTTCTCTCCTCCAAAAGAATAACAGTATTTTTGATAGACATTTCACTAATATCCTTCTACATAAGAGTTCCCCAACCATCTACCTTTAAAACATTTTTATTTTTTATGTTTTTTTTTTATAAAATTTATCCAATTAAATCCTGTAGCCAAACTATCACAGAGAACTGCACCATGCATGTTACTCAGAGGCGGTGACACACAAAACCATCGTCA
This sequence comes from Chatrabus melanurus, assembly GCA_900302635.1. Classification (NCBI taxonomy): domain Eukaryota; kingdom Metazoa; phylum Chordata; class Actinopteri; order Batrachoidiformes; family Batrachoididae; genus Chatrabus; species Chatrabus melanurus. The sequence goes on from OMMV01026248.1 coordinate 9,303, forward strand.
CGTCAAACTGTCAAACTGTTCTTACAGTCTGGGCTTTTTTAAAATTTTGTGGATGGTTTTCTTTGTTTAGCAGAGGATTACTGAAAACTGATTGTCACAAGTTAAAGGACAATTTGACTTTTTTTTATAACTTTAATTCATATTAAAACATTGTCAGCAGTCAAACCTCTGAGCGCCCTACTCACCTTTGACGATGGCTATAAAGTGCTATAAAGCATCTAAAGCTTGGCGTATTTTTTTCTAATATAAAGGTTTATATCAACGATGTGCCGTGTTAGATTTGTTCTGCGTGATTGTAGTGCTTGCTCAGTAGTTCTTATATTAATTTAATAATATCACCAGAAAGATATGTTGTAAGTAATAATAAAATTCAGAAATGCATGGATAACTACACTAAAATTTTAAGATTCAGAAAAATGGAGTTTTGAGTTATCTTAAGGCTCCACTGCTGTCCCTAATTGACACTCATTCATTTCTTTTTCAGCAGTTTTTTTCAAAACCGGGATTTCTCTCATGCAATGTAATTGTCACAAGTGAGCAGAGAACTCAGAACTAACAATGTTTTAATATGACTGAGGTGGGAAAAAGTTGAACTTGTCCTTTAAGAAAAAGTTGGGTGTGGCCTCAATTGGCTCACATTAAAATCTGGTGTGGATTCTGACAAAGAGGCAGAGCCAGGAAATAATAAAATATGTATTTTAAAACGTGTGACAGTCGGGCGCTGCTGCCTGAGGGCACTGAGGCACTGATCACATGCTGCAGAATGCAGCTTGCAAAGTGAATGCCTGGATGGCCTTAGCTCCATGTCTCTCCCCTGTTTCCTCTCTCTGAAATCCAGGTTGAAAAATCCCCCCAAAAAACTGTGAGTGCATGTGAATATATGTAGTGTGTGTGTGTGTAAAAAATTTGGGGTGCCCAAACTTTTGTGTACAAGTGCAGCTGAACTAAGATAAAAATCACGTGACCCAAAAATAAAGCACTTAAACAGTCATGCTCTCTGCTAAAACAAAGGCGTACATGCTCAGATGTGTCACCTTTGTGTGTTTGTGTTACCGGGCTTACTAGAAAACTAATGAACCAACATTGAAACTTGTAGGAAATGTCTTTTTTTTTTTTTAAGAGGGAGAATTCGTCACATTTGGGTGAAGAACTGAAACAGGGTTAAAGTAACAGAGCACTCATTAGAGCCCACCCCTCTGCCAAAGCGCAAAAGACCATCTGACAATGGCAAAAAATTAATACAACTATGCCTCTGACAGAAATTAGCTTAATATTCCATTTTAAAAGATGAAAGGAGAAAATGTTTCTGGCTCCGCCCCATTGTCTTCATCCATTGTGTGTTCGAGACCAGATCCAAGCTCCACCCAAGATTCAGGCTTATTATGTTTTCAGTAATCCTGTGAACAATCCAACAAACAGTCCTGTGTCATTAACATTTTAATGGCACATACTGATCTGTTCTGGTAGCACAGTGAGTACAACTCTGAACCACATGTGTACATTGTTAAAAACTGGATGGCACGTGTGTCCACAAACTGGTTTGGATGTGTTGGTAGAGAACCACATCTGGTGGTCCCTGGGTGGAGTTATGCACTCTCATGGCTGCTGCTCTAGTTGATTGTGGCTTTACATTGGTAATTATGATTTCAGGCAGAAATGAAGATCCTTAATGGTGTTAAATGCAGCCAGCCCAGGGCCTCCTAAATCAGATACTGTCAGTCCTGACAAGAGTTCTTAAAGGGGTCATATTGCACTAAATCAGATTGATCTCCCTTTTACACTTAAATATGGTTTTCATGTTAAACATCATCAAAGGCATAAAACATTAACTCCCGCCACATCACCACCACTTTAAAGAAAGCTTAATCCTAAAACAGCTCATTTTATGCTTCTGCGACCTAAGTCACATCAGACTTCTGATCATTCTGTGACACGCCCACATGTATATACAGTACTGTGCAAAAAAATCTTTGGTATTTCTTTACAAAAATAGTAAAGCAATGGAAAGCTTTCTGAGTGATAAGTTAAATTTGTTTTGCAATCTTAGTTACATTCAGGGTCCGATCTTTCATCTGGCACAAAAGAAGTGCGCAGCACAATCAACGCGAGTCACAACCCAAGTGTCATTTGTAGTTTCCAAATGGCACAGTTAGCATTTTCACACCCGGCGTCCACGTCCTTTAAATCACAAGTAGGACTGCGCTAATAATAAAATAACTCTGAAACAGATGAGCAGATTTTCACCAAACTTGGGACAAATATTCCTTGATTAACTTTTAGAGAAGATCAGTCAAAGAACAAGGTCGTGAAAAATATAGTCAGAAAAACACATTTTCCAGGACGTCCCTGCAACCAATAGGGTTACAGAGAAGATGTGAAGGGTATAATAATCAGTAAATAACTTATCAAAAGATATGAGTGATGTCATGATAACATCATAAAGATCTCAGGAAAAGGTGCCACATTTGTCCCAGAAACATATTTTCCAGCATATCTCAACAACCAATAGGGCTAAAGCCGTGATCCAGAGCTTATATTGATCAGCTAATCATTTGTCATTACATAGTATACGTGATGTCATGGTGATGTCACTATAGTCTCAAAAACACGTTTCTTATTTGCGCGTACAGGGTCTGCATCGCCCCTCCGATGCCTTTCATCTTTCAAACTGAATTCTTTTGTGTAAACTGTTCCAGGAACACCACAGGCGCTGTTCATTGTTTATTCTGCTGTTTGTTGTCTTTGTGGACTCATGCATCAGGCTGTAAACCTGCACAGTGCTCAGGGTTTTAACCTCAAATGATCTGTTCCGTTCTTTAAAATAAAAGACAAAATTCTTTAACATTTGACCTTTTTAAAACGTGGTCTTTTACTTACAGTAATTCAGACAAATCTACTTATGGAGGCAGACGAGAACGCTGCAGGCATTTGCACAGTACATGTGTCGGACGGCCGGCTTGCTGAAACGTTTGTAATATGACCCCTTTAATGGAAACTCATTGTGTTTTCGGATCACACTGACGTCACGTCGGTTTTACACTGACCTCGGACCTTGTTGCTGTTCTGTTTTTGTCTTGGCTCGAGTTGTTACCGCGACTGCACCTACTAGGGATGCACTTATCCTTCAACTTTTCCTTTTTACTAGTAGGTGCAGAATACAGATTTTATGGGAATTTCTTCACCAATTTAAGCCTGAGAAATATTTTTTAAATGCTCTCCCTCTTCTTTTTTTTTTTTTGCTTTTAGTGAGAAACTGGGTACTGTCTGATCAGACAACATCCACACGTAGTTTTATTTGTTTCTAGCTTATTGCAAGTTGTGCATTCCAACCTCTTTGTGTATCTTATTTAGAGACGTAGCCCAGTTAATTTTTATCACTTCCTATTACAGCCACCTCTGGATAAAAGAAGGTGAATAAAAAAAAAATACATAGAATATTTGCGTTCACTTAGACTATTTTATATAGCGCGGAGTTTTATCGACTACAGGGAGAAAAATGTAAATGGTGTGCTTCAGAGAAAGGAAAGCACAAGTCGTACTTTTTGTTACATATCTCACATGCAAAATGTAGAAGTGACAGATTTGTATATTGGTTGATCCAAAGAGATGATGAACACAACAACAGAACTATTGACTTATTGTACAGTGTATCTTTGAGCTGTCATGTGTTATGTTGAAATGATTAAAAGACAAACCAGTGGTTTCATACCTTCTTTGTGTTCTTTTTCATTTTTCAAGTTTAATCACTGCCACATAGAGGGGTTTTTTTTCACCAACATTCTGAAGGTCAAAGGTCATGGGCAACAGTGAAACTGCACTCACAAAAAAAAAAAAAAGCTTCACTATAAAAATCTATTTTGTTTAAGCATCTGTTGGTAAATTAGGACACTGAAGCTCAAGGTGATAGGAATCTTTTTGATGGACACTTTTCTGGGTCACAGGATAAAACATAGCTGGATAACTTCTGAAACAAGAGGCATTTAAATGTCCTGAATGTCATCATTGATTTTCAAATTACGGTCACAGGGTGGACCAGTGTTTTAAATATGAACCAGGTAAAACAAAAGCACTCAGAGAGCGCAGACCTCAGCCAAGGTTTTAACATTTGCCACCTGCGAAATCAATTCATGAACAAGAAGAATAACTTTGATTGGCATATATGATTTATACGACTGTGAAAACGAATCACTAGACATTAAAATGATTTTGCTATGATAAATGAGCTTTTCCTCCTTTAATTTCTAATTTATTAATATTTTATTTATTTCTATTCTTCATAATAGTGATACATAAACTACAAATGCTGACATCAGCAGGGATTACACAACTATTAGAAATATACTACAAGTGCTGACATCAAGTCAACAGATCTGAGCTATTGGAGATAGCTCAGATCCATTGACAGCTTTCTGAATCAGCATTCTCCCAGCTACATTTTGGTAGTGGTTGGACATTTCTGTCTCTATTAAATACCTTACAACAGTGTCTTACATACCGCCACCTGAAATTTTTACATTTTGATCCACTGGATCCAGAAGACTTTCCGGATCTGAATAGAACTTTACCTGCTTATACACTGTAAAAAATCATAAGTTGAGTCAACTTAAAAATCTAACGCAACCAGCTGCGAAAGGTTTTTAAGTTTTCTCAACTTCAGGCCTGATAGTTGTGCTGACTTGTTTTCCTAAGTTAGCCTTTGAGTTCACACAGAAGAGTAGTTTAAGTTGACTCAACTTCGCATTACAACTAGCAACTCAGATTTGGTTCAGATTGAAATGATCTTTTGAATGAACTAATAACCTAACTCAAAAAAGCAAGTTGACTTAAATGCATGGTTCCTGAAGTTGAAA
>OMMV01026259.1:3947-14528 GCA_900302635.1 Chatrabus melanurus
AGGTAACTGTGCTTTGAGTGTATGACAGCCTTACCACTCCTTTGCCTGGCTGCCGTGGAGGCCCAACCTAAACGTCATTGAACTTTGGTGTCATATCGTGAAAATATTTGCCTGGATTTGATCTCGGAGAACGGAGGTGTGGTCTCACCTCGACCCGAGCAAATTACGTTTTATTGTGTCTGGACAGTGAAAGTATTTTCTGGCTCTGCCTCTTTTTGTGGATTTGCCCACAAATATAATGCTTGTAAAGTCAAACAAAACTTACTTTCATATAGACAGATGTGGACATAGGGAAAATAAAATTAAATATCTAAATTGGTGTCAGGAAAATTTCCTAAATCTGTCCAAAAATAAGTAAACAAAAAAGTAACATTAAAAAAAAGACTATAAATAAAATGTGGGAATTTAAACAGGTGCATTAATGATATCTTAGATCAGATCAGATAAACTTTTAATTAATTTTTCAGCATCTGAATCAAATAAACTAGATCATTGAGAAAAGTCCAGACCAAACAAATCGCTCTCTGCCGGGAGCTTTAAAAATGGACACTTGTCTCAACCACGAAGTGAAACTGTCGAAACGCCGATTGCTGTGACTAGACTGTGCAGCCGGTAAGCGCTCTGAACTTTCTGAACTTTTACACGACTGTGGAAAAAAGACTGATCGTGATGCCAGCGCATTTTAAATGAGATCGGCGCGCCCCGTGCAGCGTGGGCGTGTCAACCTTCGTCATGAATGGTGCCACTGTTGTTTGGGCTGAACTATTTGAAGGTTCTGATCGTTATTATAGCGATGATATCAATAGAACGGCACAGTGGACTGAAATACGTCTTTATTTACTGATTTTGTTGGTGATTGTTTAAAAGTGTTTGATTTCATTTGGCTTTGGGTTAAAAAAAAAATCACTATTTTTTGGGGGGAAAAAAGTGATAAAATAATTTAGGTAAAATCATGATAAAAAAATGTTACGTCAATTCTAAATATTGATTTTTTAAAAATATAAAATGCAAAAATAAATTACAACACTGCATAAATTCATTTAAGAATTTACATTTAAATTTAGTTCAAATAAAAGAAACATCCAGATTTGCCTTGTTGTATACATTATTCTTACGACACTTAAATTACAATTAATATTTAATCTTTATGACATTAAAACACTGTTAATAATTCAAATTACCTTCTGCACTGGGTTTAAAATCAGGTGCAATGCTGTGTATTTGGACTGTGTACAATAATTTGAAGAGCATTTTCTGTGTTTTCTTAAGGTTTTTCCACCTTCTTAATCACGCTGCTTAATCACGCTGCTTATTTACCTACAACAATTACAAAACAAGGAACTAAATCACTGGGAACAAATAAATCAAGGTGGAAGCAAAACCAACATGTCCTGTGGTGACTCGAGTGGAATCCAGTAAATCTCCATGTTGTTGGTAAATTCTTTTTCAAGATGGGAAATCGCACAAGTCCAAGGACAACTTGACAATGCTTGCTTGTGATTGGTCAGAACGGAAAAAAAATAATCAGGACAGCTTTTAATGTTTTACCTCACTTCCCTAAAACTGCATTTATCAGACTAGCCCTTCAGGTTTGTTTTGGCAAAGGTCAATGCCATTGGGGTCAAAGGTCAAAATTATGATTTCTTTTTTCTTTCTTTTTTTCAATCTGATGTCCACCAGACGTGTTTGTTTGTGTGTGTTGGTTTGTTCCACTACTCCTCCGAGGTGCTTGGACCAGTTTCCACCGAACTTACTGTATGCACACAGGTTGACCCCAGAATTGCCCTTAAGGGCTTTTGTTTTGGCAAAGGCAGAGGTTATTGGGGTCAAGGGTCAAAATACTGATTTTTCATTTTTTTTTTCTTCCCAATCTGATGTCCAACAGACTTGCCACACATATGAAGGTGGGTTCTGGAATTGCCCAGGCGAGAGCAAATTTGACCCCAATTACCTTCAAAACAGTGATTGACATTTGGCAAAGATCAAAATTGAAGTTGTTCCCCCCCCACTCTGATTTGTACCAAACTTGTCAATGAAGGTTGACCCCAAATAGCTCTTAAAGAATTTTTTTTTAGCAAAGGTCAAGGAATTTGATTTTCAACACGATTTGGACTGAATGTGGCACACACTTGGGTGGACTGCAGAAATGCCCTGGCAAGGTCAGCCAGAGGTCAATCATTTGGGTGAAGGTCAAGTTAACTGGGGTCAAATGTCAGATTGGTGAAGCCAGGATCACTTTAATCGTAGCATCCACTAAAAGACAATTGAGCATGCAATATCTACGTAAACTCATATGTACAGTTGTGTGTTTTTACTTCCTACACTATTTAACGTAGGCTGGAGCCCAACAGAGTGTGGAAGAGAGTTTATTTCCTTAAAAGCAGTCCTCTCAGCAGTTTCATTACTTCAGTGTTCCTATGGCGCAATCAGCGGGATTTTAATAATTAATGATGAACTATTCTAACTGGAGCTCTGGAGCAGTGGTTCAAACCAAACAACTTTACCAAAGCGGCTGCAGTCGTTTGTTAAAAACACTCCTGAAACTTTGCAAGCGGATCATCTGCTGGAGAGCAGATGCTTCCGTCATCGCGGTGCATCTTTGAACTTGTGTTTGTGCAGTGAACCGTTGGCTCTGCGCGCGTTATCAAAGCCTTTTTACTCAAACCAACACTGCTTGTGCCGCTTCCTGCTGCACACCCGAATCCGGCGCCGCTGCCTTCCAGCTTTCCTCTGCAGGTGCTGATACCCTGCACTAATCACCAGCTCAATAAATCCATGGCCGAGCCAATAACCATTACTTCAAATTAGAGCAGCTCGCTCCTGTGAGGGAAAGCAGCTGACACCTTCATAAAGGCACCGTTCATTAGCAGCCATCGACCTGGCCGAGCCGCGGCGCCCAAACCTGCAGGACAACAAGCGCAGCGGGAGGGAGAGCCGGCAGGAGGGAGGGTTGGAAACGTGAAGAAAGAGACAGAAAGGACAAAGTTAGCGTTTTCAAGCTACAGACAAATTCCCCAACCGGCAGAATTTATCCTCTTCCAGCAGAGTGGAAAGAGTTCTCAGCTTTGGAGAGGAAGCGGAAAATGGCAGCCGGTCCTCAGTGTGCCGACAGAGAGCTGCTGTATCGATGTGGGTCACATGTAAATAAGCGCGGCGGGTCGACCCACCCCGGTGGGATCCCCCGGCCGAGATGCTGTGCATCATCTCAGATTGCAGCCGGCTCACACTGCTGGCTTTGGAGATCACTTATGTAACGGCTGGCTGCTCTTCACTCACTGACCCACAGGTGGCACTGTGGTATAAGTTGTTTGACCATTACGGTCCACTCACACAGTGCATGTGTGACCCAAAGTTTTAATCTGGCCTCGGGCAAATTAAAAATCCTCCCGCACATTGGCTGCAGGCTTCATAGCTTTAATGAGGTTATTATCAAATTTTTAACTCGAACACACAGTTTGAAAATATTTCTCTGCAGAATTCAAATTAAATAATGCTACAAGGAGGATTTCAATTTGGTCTTAACCAAATTGCATTATAAGATTGCATTGGACAAATTTTGGAAACAAAGTAAAAACAAAAATTTTATCTGCCCTCGGCCAGATTATACTAAATTTTAGGCACATTCTATAAACCTAAAACTGGAATAATTGCCAACTGTGAAGTATTGATGAAGTAATATGGATAAGTCAATTAAATTTTTTTTAAATTATTTATTTTTACAACTTTGGCTATCTATATTGGCCCTGACCTACCATGGGAAGCACAGTGGTGCAAACGGTTAGCACGCTTGGCTCCCAGCAAGAAGGTTTGACCAACAAAAAAAAATACATAATGAAAATTGTTGCTTCACTATGCAGCAATTATCAGGTGGAAAACAAACTCCAGAGATTTAATTCTGGTTTTGGTGATGACACAACTGTTGTGGGTCTCATCTCAGATAACAATGAGTCCTACTACAGGCAGGAGGTCCAACATCTGGCAGAGAGGTGTTTGGAGAACAACCTCGCCCTTAACACCATCAAGACCAAGGAGGTCATTGTGGACTTCCTTAGGCTCAGGAAGAGCGCACAGCCCCCGCTGACCATAAATGGGGAAGAGGTGGAAAGGAGTGTGCTCCATCAAGTTCCTGGGTATCCACATCACTGAGGACCTGACATGGACACTAAACATCTCCAACCTGGTGAAGAGGGCCCAGCAGAGACTATTCTTCCAGCGGAAACTAAAGCAGGCAGGACTACCCCCACAACTGCTCACTAACTTCTACAGATGCACAATAGAGAGCATCCTCTGCCAGTGCTGCATGCTGTGGTATGGGAGTTCCACAGCGGAGAACAGGAGAGCTCTGTCCCGAGTGGTCAAAACAGCTCAGAGGATTGTGGGAGCTGCACTCCCAGCCTTGGACTCTTGTCATTTTTATTCTTCCTTCAGTATACTAGTCATTTCCAGCTGATTTTGGGGAACATAGGTACCAGGGGAACAGAGAGCTGACCCCGGTATGGGAAGCTTGGTGAGGTTAGCTCCATTGATGGTGCTACAGTTATTGAGGAAATATGCTGGTCATAGTTTTTAATACCTGCAGCCACCCGTTACACGAACCACCACCCACTCTGCCAAAAAATATGCTTTCATCGTACACCCAAACCACGTTGCATAGCCTCTTAGCCTTAGCTAGCCTGGCATCTACAAGATCGGTGGGCATGCTCGGGCTTCATTCGTCCCACCCTCCACCTCTTTGCCCATTTATGGGTTGACCGGGAGAAAGGTGGGATCAGACACTGCCAAGATGACGCCATCTAGAGCTGGCCTCTCTGAGTTTCAGAGCATCTCTTCAGAAAACCCGAGGGTTTGCCATCTACTCTGACGGTGAATGGCACAAGCTGCTGTGGATACTGATGTTCCAGGATTTCTAGATGTTCCAGCCGTGGTCGAGCTGGAAAAGCATGTTCCAAACTTCAAGACCTTCACAGCAAGGTTTTGTCCGGATGTCTTCTGGTCCAGGTGAGTTGAATCGACGTGACACGATGACTGGGATTTTGAATACACCCAAAACTCCTCGATGGAACCTGAACACACTGATCGGGTCAGAGAGGGTTGTATTCTACCAAGACATTCTGAACACTCCCAACCAGACTTCCTATTGAATTGTCTAAATTTAGTGTTGTGTCGTCCAGTGTGATTCCAGCTTAAGACCTGAGAGGAACAGCGGCACAAATAAAGGATCCCAAACGACACTCTGGATTCAGTAATCTCTTTGTGATGTCATACAGGCAGCAGATATCAGACTGGATAGCAAGCTCTGCCTTTGGTCTTTCTCTCACTCTCACACTTTTCCTTCTCAGCTCATTCTGGTTTATCGTTCATTTTTATTTAAGCCGTCAAGCCGTAATATTAAGCATAAGTACAGTCTTTGTAATGGAGAGGACGACCCGCTTCTGCAGTGATTGGCAGCATCTCCTCACATTGTCCCACAGACTCCAAAGTCCCTCGTCTCCCCGCTGATTTTAATCGATGGCTCCTTCTTACCCGAGGCATTAAAGTGAGTCTGTTCATTTTTTTGTAGTAATCTTCTATATCGACACCTCCTCTCGGGGCACTCGAACATCGAAGTTAGTGCGTCATAATTAATGGCAAATTGGCGATAGGCGAGCGTGGATTGAAAAAGTCAATTAAATCGCTGTCAGATGAAACACCTGAACACGGCTCAGTCAATGAAAACGCCAAGGACGCTTTAATATCAAGAGAAACGCAGCAGGAACAGTGCTATCTAAAGAAGGCAATTTCATAACACTCTCGCCTTTCTGTGCACCACCGCTGAGTAATTTCTGCTAAGAAGATACGAGGGCACATGGAAGGAAAGGAACAATTGAGGTGAGGAGGGAAGATGAAGAGCTGAAGAAGACGTCTGCATAAAGAAGGTCGTTACCGTCTGTACTTCAGCTCCCCATCCTTTACTTACACTTTATGTGGCTTTCACAAGTTTTTCCACTTCTCTCTCAAACTTTAAATCGATAGCATAAAACAGACGTGTGCGTGCGCGGTGCAACATCATTAAACGTCAAATCACTCAAAACTCTCTCAGCTCACAGTCACTGCGTTACGTGGACGTCAACAAGTTCAGCGTTCCCTTCTATACGCTCAGGTACATAACGTATTTCACCGTCACACTACGGAACCAGTCCTGGATGGGAACTACCCGGGCAGACAAACTGGTCCACCTCAACAATTCCAGGTGGATCAAATGGTTGCAGTGACCGTAGGTGTTGTATGTGGATTGAGGAAAAACATTTTACATTTACACCGGTGCTCAATGTGGTCGCAAGCTGTGTCCCTGAACACATGCGGAGGTGGTTTGACGGATCGGATCGCAATCCATCCTCAATACGTTTTAAGTGCATTTGGATGGGTGCATGCAAAAAGATTTTTTTCCTAAAACAGAAAAAAAACAGTTAGCCGGAGGAGGGTCTTTTTGCAAAAATGACATTAAAATTGTGAGATGTAATTATTAACCTTTTTGTATGGTATTAATAAAAACTCCTTTTCTGGCAGTTCAAATCAGTATTCTTTTATGGAAGACAAATATTAACATACAATATAACATCATAATTGCTTGCCACAATTAAAGATGTCTTTCCTCATTCCAGGTAACACAGACACTGCCAACAATGAAATATCAATTTCAGTGCAATGAATGAATTTTCGCCACGTGCGCATTGTATGCCCAACATCGTCACTGTTAACGGTACAAGATTATAAATTGAAACTTACTTCCTCCATCCAACACAGCTGCCATGATCGAGAATGAAAGTGCAAAACTACACGCTCGTTGACTGGTTGAAAATTTCCATGTGATCAAATCTAGCAAATAAGAGTCCAGTTAGTAAAAGAACAATGTCAGGCTCCTCTGGCTATCAGTGAAAATGTGCGTTCATGCTTCCGAAGCATTTTACCACGAAACGCAGTGTTTGTATCTAAAAACTAGAAGCAGTGCGTAAAGCGCCACAGGTGGGATGCCCCAGGGTGGAAGAAACACAAATCAACCTTTTTTCACAGAAACAAAACAATCCATTTTTTATATTACTTAGTCAATATACAATAACTTTCATATGAGCTAAACATCAAGTATCTATCTTAAGTAGAAGCTGATATTCAAGAACGCATTTTCCCTAGCAACCATGGTTACCATAGCAACCAAACTGACATGTTATGAAAGGCCTTCCAAAGACCTTTCATATGAACTTAACATCAAGTTTCTATCTTAATTGGTTGCTGAGATATGACCCAAGAACAGAAAGGTCAGGCACAGGGTTGGGGCCCCCGGTGGAGTACCGCTAGGTGGTCTGTCATGGGACATCCCAAAAAAACAGGAGTTTGTACGGTATCGGTGGCTCAGAATAATAATAAAGGTAAATTTGGCACCACTGGGCAGCAGGGGCCGAGATGAGGTTCTGACGGTATGAGAACCTCAAGCAAAAATGTCATGGTTTCACTGCGATTACAGCAAATGTCTGGGTTAAAAAAAAATTCAATTGAACAGAATCTATTTCATTTTTAAACATACAGAATATTTGGAACATTAGTAAACTTGTATGTTGTTAGAATCATAAAATAAAGAAAAACCTACAGCCATGGCTGAATTGGCATTCTGGCGTACCGGGCAATGCCTGGTGGGCCAACGCACATTTAGGCCGATGCAATCTTAGTTTATAAAATTAACGACCACGCCGGCCTTTAAAACACGCAAAGCGGCCCATTGGTTCATTTTCGACACTGACCCAATGAAACGTCTGAGCCCCAAATGTTAAAATGAAATTGGTCAGACGACTGCTCACACATGGATTTTACTTTTCCACCTGTTTTACAGCAGGCTCACTTCAAAGACATTGATAGTAAACAAAGCAGAGAAGTGAGGGAAGCTTCCAAGAGCCCAAAATGACAACTCTGAAGGAGTTGCAAGCTTCTGCGGATATGATTGGAGAAAAAAAAAAAGAGGAAAAGTCTCTTTTTATCCGTCGATATATCACTCGCCAAACTAACATTTTCTCATCAAATAAAGCGCGACGGGAAGCACACAACAGGTTTGGTAAATCATTACACAACCACTATGTGTGGCAGGAGCTTATCCACAGTATTAATTTACTTTATAATGAATAACAAGCAGCCACAGATGCACAACAGATGGGTTCTCTTGCTGCCTTGACTCCCGACTACATCACCAGGAAAACTAAATGATGGCCTAATTAAAAACTTGAAAACACTGACATCTGAAATGACAATTCCACGCCGTTTCAGAAACAATATATATATTTTATTTATTTTTTTGTGTGGAGTGTTTTAACTGTTGCAGTGCATCGGTTTTTGTCTGCGACTTACAAAACGCCCTGAAATCTGGAACATGGTCCATCGATCACACGATGGCTCAAACGCATCACATATGGACGGCGTCCTGTCGCTGTGTGTGCACGCCGCGTGTGACCCGTGCAGCTCTCTGCCAGGATTTATTCATTTATTCAAATGACATTCCGGCTTTAGGACTTAACAAGAGGTTTGATGTTGGTGGTGTCTAAAAGTCATCGTCTGGTGTTTGTGTCCTTGATGTTCCCAGCTGGAACAGATGCAGGACGCCGCGCGCTGAGGGCGGTGCCTTTGGGGATGGCGAAGTGCACATGCACGGTCGTGGAGATGGTGATATTAAAGAGGGAGCACACTGTGCTGGCAGCATGAGGGCTAGAAAGACTTTCAGAACTCTGGGGTCCTCTTTGATTTTTTTTTTTTTTTTTAATGCACTGTGATTTTCTAGGAACGGACGTTTCTGATTTTTAAGAATATGAAAACGTAAACTTAAATACAATCTGCAAAATAGTGTGACTATTGGGTATAAAGAGCTGAGACAAAAAGGACAAATCAGTCAGACACGGAGAACACCACAGGGAACCACAAGGGGCAAGAGAAGGAAAGATGAAATATTTTGGTCACCTCATGATGTGCCAAGTAGAACTGACACTGGACTACACAGTCCAGGATCTCATTGCAGAGACAGACCACAACAAAACTACTCTGAGGACACTGTCCCGAGGACATTTGTTGGTAAAACAAATAGAAAATCTACCTAAATTTACGCGGAGAACCACTTCCTTTTTTACGTCACATGGATGCGCTCAGCTCTGTGACGGACTGTCCAAATTCTTGGCCTGCTGCGGTTCTTGCTTTGATTAAAAACAATGCACACATGAGCACTGCACTTCAACACTGGACCACTGTCACACCGGACTGCAAACCCATCAGAAAGTCACATAGAAACAGCAGAACTATGGCGCCTTTCACCTTTAGTCAATGGGCCAAATCCAGAAATGTACACTTTGGTTGCACCACATTGGTGTCGTGGGTCTATTAGGACGACATTTTCACTTATCATTCGCACAACCTGTTAGGTAAATGTAACAACGGCTCTTTATAAAAAACGGGTCGGTACCGAGGCTATAAAAAGTGAAAATGTCTGATATCCATGTAACCATTGGAAATCGTTGTCCATGAAGGTCCTAAAGGTCATATAAATGAACACATCTGTATCAAATGATCAGTTTGGTTTTTATTCTCCATTGCCTAAAAATTGGAAATCACATAGATTTATCTGAAAAACACCCATTATTTTTTGCATTTTTTAAAATATTCACTTCAAATCCCAATTTCTATTAATTTGTTGAATGTCCATCAACTTAAACAACAGAGTTGTATTTTTTGGTTATTCCTACCATTCCACATTAAAGTTGAGATCTCCGTCTTCAATAGTATTGGTGTGATAAGCAATTTCCTACCCCTACTCCCAAAATGGCCAAAATTGGTGATTTTGCAAAAATCTTATTCAGAACGGGTGGTTTGAGTTTGGGTGTTACCTCCATAATTGTGGCACCGTCAATGTTGCTAACTTCACCAAGCTATCAATACCTGTTAATTCGTACTAATGGTGCCAACGTACAAATTAAATGATACTAAAATTTCACTCAATGCAAATCCTGGAGCACAGACTTCTGAAATGGACCGTTAGTATAATTAACCGCACATCAAGTCATATTATTGCAGGCATTTCTTATAAAGTGCTCAGAAAGGACAAACACGGTTGAGTCCACAGCAGCAACTCTGGCACGCAGCCATCTCTCAATGTGGCCACGCCCCTAATTATTCATAATTTTTGGGCTTAAAATAGCTTAAACTGATGTTTTGTGAAATTCACCCGTATATCGTCTTGAAGAGGGAAACGAGCTACAGAGACGAAAAAAAACAAAAAAACAGCTGTAAACATGATTATTTCTGCTGTAATGTTGGAGATCTGTGGGGAGTGGCTGTCTTTTGGAGCCAGCCTCAAGTGACCATGCAAGGAACTGCAAGGTTTGGCACTTCTGCGTTGGCTTCATCTTTCAGCACCGGGGGTCGGGGCTTGGTTAAAACACTCCTTCATTTAACGTCTGCAACCACAGCGGCAACTTTTTCTGGAACTTTGATTCAACTTTTCGCTGCCTTATCTTTATCCTGATGAGGGCAGCAGTTTAACAAAATGTTCCAAACTGATAAAGCTGCTGCTGCCCC
>OMMV01026272.1:0-10299 GCA_900302635.1 Chatrabus melanurus
GGTGGCAAATGAACGACTGCTTATTTTCGCTAACTTGTCTCTAACTATTTTCTAACTACTCTTTTTACCCACCAAGGAGTCTTCAATAGACTGCTACCAAGTCACCCCCCAGTTCACTTCATTTGCGACAAGGTTGGATCATGGTCGAAATGCGGTCGGCAGTCGTTAGCAACTAATTAACGACTTGAGGACGACAGACATACGGCCGCTTAGCGAAGATTCATCAAATATTCTTCAACAAGACGCCCAGCGGTCGTCTAATTCATTAAACAGTCATCAAAAAGTCGCCCCAATGTCGCCAAAAACTTGGCCAAATTCGTCTAGCAGTTGTCTAAAAATTCAGTCGTCAAACAGTCGCCGAACAGTCGTCTCTCAGTGAGATACCGGCTTAAGGCTGAAAACCAGCACTCAGGCTGCCACTAACAAACTAGTCACTGATACTACAACCATCGGAGCTTCATTCAGAGTTGGGAACGTGTCAGAGGGGCTTCCTGCAGCTGCTGAGGCTACAAGTTCTTATCCTCTAAATAAATGTAAGCCATAAGATAAGTTGTACGTTGGTCAATTTCAACGAATTGTTCAGGAGTTTGCTCTAAGCCAGGCCAAATAGCGAACAAAGCTACACCACAGCTGTGCTAACTTCCAAGAAGAAAGCGAAAAAAAACCCTTTGGTTATATAAACGAATGACACGTGATCATTTTTTTAAAAATCTCACCTGAATAACAGTAGTTCCAGCAGGCATGTTCTCAGCCAAGAAGGCCCTGTATGGGTTTGCATCAAACATCGGCTGGTTATCGTTCACATCCTGAACTTGGATACTGACGGACACCAGTGATGCCACGTCTGTCCCATTGTGGTTTCCTTGAGCAACCACGTCAATCTGGTACCACTTTGTCTTCTCGTGGTCGATGGTCTTCTGCAGCAGTAATGTTCCACTTTCTTTGTCCAAACTGAACACTTTGTCTTTATTGCTTTCGACCGTGTTCCCGTTCACCAGGCTGTAGATCAGGGGCATGTCGGAGTCTGCCCTCACAGACCCGATCTCCGTCCCTATGGGAATGTCCTCAGTAGCTGAGAAGGTATAGAGAGGCTCTGTGAACTTGGGAAGGGGAACCTCAGGAGGAACCACATTGACCTGTACAGGAACTGTAGAATTATAGAAAGGAAGGCTACCATCGCGCGCCTTGACCTTGAAGTTGAAGATTTTGTTCTCCATGCCAACGAGACTCTCCTTCACACTCACCACTCCAGTGAACGGGTTGATCTCGATGACGTCTTCTGTCACCTCCCCGGCTTCATCTACGGTGTAGGTGACGTCAGCGTTTTTGCCATCGTCGGCATCGTACGCCATGATTTGAATGACAGGAGAACCTTTATTTATAGTTGACTGAATGGAAACCTGGTATTCTGATGCCTTGAACTGAGGAATGTTGTCGTTCTCGTCTGTGAGAATAATCTTGACGGTGCAGAAAGCCACTTTTCCGCCGCCGTCTTTTGCCATCACTTTTATGGCGATGACCCTCTGTGCTGGGTTCTCTCTGTCCAGCGGTTGTGTCGTAACAATCTGCCCATTGTTATCAATGGTAAATTTCTCATCGGCAAGTTTGTTAATGATCGTGTAGTCAACAGTGCCGTAGGGTCCGCTGTCAGGGTCTATGGCAGCTAATCGGATCACACGAGTTCCCACCTCTGCATTTTCAGCTAGCTCCGCCTCGTAGATGCTTTGTTTGAAGTACGGGCTGTGTTTGTTGCCATTTATCATATCAATATTAACCGGTGCCGTTTTCTGAAACACTCCATCAGACACCGCCACCGTCAGGTTGTAGTACGGGTCCAGATTCCTTTTACATACATTAGAAAAGGAGATAATTCCTGAGGAGTCATTAATGTTGAAATACCGGCCTTCGTTCCCAGAGAGGATTTTGTACTTAAGGTTATTCAGGTCCCCAGTGTCGGGATCTGAGGCTTGGATTTTGATAACTATGTGACCACATTTTGCCATTTCATCCAGGGTGGCTTCATAAAGGGTTCTAACAAATTCTGGTGGGTTGTCATTGACATCCGTGACATTTACAAATACGTAGGCCTCACTACTGAGAGGGACCGTGCCATTGTCAGTGGCTTTGATTTTCAAATTAAAATGCTTTGCAGTTTCGTGATCAAGCACCTGTGACGTGACAATCAATCCACTCTGAGGGTCTATCGTGAAGAAATCCGTCTCATTCCCGTGCGTTTTCATCATGTGGAAGGTCAAATCCTTGTTTCTGCCAGAGTCTCTATCAGAGGCGGAAACTTGTATCACAGGGGAGCCGACTGGGAGCCCCTCAGCAATGTTCACTGAGTAAGTTAACTTTGTGAAAACTGGTGCGTTATCATTGACATCCTCTACTTCTACTTCAATCAAGGCCTCAGAGAAAGCCCCAGTCACAGAGTCCGTAGCTCGGACTGTCAACACATGCAAGGCCTGGCTCTCGTAGTCGAGCGGATTGGTGACAGTCAACACACCTGTTTTGAAATCGATATGAAAATGTTTGGAGGCGTTTTCCTCTTCGAGGTTGTAGATGAGCCGATAGCCCTCAGGATTTCTGGCCTGGACGTGCAAAATGGTGGTGAAAGGGGGGACATTTTCGGGGACCTTTAGTGGATAGAGAAGGGTTTGGAAGACTGGATTGGTGCGGTTCCTTATTTGAATGCTGAGCTGTGACACAGTGCTGTGACTGGGCTCACCCTCATCAATAGCCATGACATTCAACACATACTTATTCAGGGCTTCAAAGTCAAGAGGCCGTCGAAGAGATATGTCACCTTCATCGGGGTCTATCCTGAAGAGGTCATTGTCATCCTCCAGTGAGTACATGATGGATCCATTTTCTCCCAGATCTTTGTCGAATGCAGTTGCTTGATACAAAACATCCCCCGGTTCTGTGTCTTCGGAAATCATCATTGAAAAAGGAAGGTTGAGAAACTGGGGAGAGTTGTCATTAACGTCGTCTACGTAAACCTTGACCTGTGCTGTAGCTGTCCGAGGGGGCGCTCTCGTATCCTGCACCTTCACAAACACGTCATACACGTCTTGTTGTTCTCGATCGAAGGGGATGCCCGTAGTTTCAAGCACACCTGATGTTTGGGATACGGTAAACCTTCCCGCTGGGTTTACCACAGAATATAAAAGAGGCTCGTTTAAATAGCAGCCTGTAGCTTTGAGTGCTGCCAAAGTTTTGACTGTCCTTTGATTTTCCATAACACTCGCTGAATACACCTTCTGCTCAAATCCAAGATCACTTGATGTTACGTTTGTTACGTTTACCTTGACGACAGCTTCGTGTTTGTAGAGGCCATCAGAAGCTCTGACAACCAGCTGGTAAAACGTCCCGAATTCAGATATATTGCTCACGGTGATGACGCCAGTATTGGGATGTACTGAAAAGGCATTGTGAAGATTCCCTTGAGTGATGCTGTATGAGACGGCCGAATCAGGATCATGGGCCATTACCTGCACAACCTCTGTGTCTTTGACAACTGGAAAGATGATGGATGTCTCGTACGCCGGTGTGCTGAATTGTGGCGGGCAGTCATTAAGATCCAGAACACGGACTGTGACCTTTGTGGGCTCGACTGCGTACATTGATGGTTCCCCAGAGTCCTTTACCTGCACAGTGAAGTGATACTCAGCTTTAGCTTCAAAGTCTACTGGGGAAATTAAAGAGATTGTGCCCATACTGGACTCTATTGTGAAGACTTTGAGGGCTTCTGGTTCAAGGATCTCATACACCAGCAGAGAATTTGTATCTCTGTCGGCATCTGAAGCCTGGATGAGTAAAGGAGTGTCCCTTTCTCCCATCACCATGCTGTTTATGAGAGCCGACTCACTTATCTGCCCCAGGTACTCCTTCTGCTGAAAAACCGGGGCGTTGTCGTTCTCGTCAATCACATAGATGTAAACGTAAGTCTTGGACGAAGCTCCAGCTGTGGTGGAGGCTGAAACTTTAAGCTTGTAGGAGGAGCATTTCTCAAAATCAAGATGCTTTTGTGTAGAAATCAGTCCGGTGTAGGGGTTGATACCAAATGTTCCATTTAAGTTTCCACTTTCTATGTCATAATGCACTGCGGCGGGGCTGGAGGCTGAGATCGTGATGACTGGAGTTCCCAGGGTGCTCGACTCACTGATCTCTGTTAAGTATTCATCTAAAGGGAAGACGGGTGGGGTTTTGTCGGAGATACGGATGTGAACATGGACGGAGCAGAGATCAGTGCGTTCAGGAAAGCCTTGGTCGGTGGCTTTTACTGTCAAATGGAACTGGTCCTGAGGCTGAAGATCCAGAGGTTTGGACACACTGATGGACCCCAGCGCTGGATCTATGGAGAAGACGTTGTCGATATTCCCTGTAGGGAGGAAGGAAGACATACTTATTGAAAAATTCATCACTCCACAAAAAGCTATTCATTTCTCCATTCCTATCTTGTGATTTAAGTATTTTTACAAACATGAAAGAAACACTGTGAGATTTTGCTTTTAGCAAATTCCTTAGCATTCCCGGGTGATGACATCATAAAGAACTGATGGGGAAAACAGAATTTTGTCTTCCCTCTGTCAGCTGGTGGAGATAATAATTGCTGGCATTATTACCAAACCAAGATTCTATAATTTTGAAATTTTAAATTTAGAAATCTTTAGAAAATGCCTTGCAATGTTAAAGAAAGAGGTCAAATTTCCACAAAATTTCATTTAGGTCTGCCCATTACTTTTTGA
Source organism: Chatrabus melanurus (assembly GCA_900302635.1). Taxonomy (NCBI): domain Eukaryota; kingdom Metazoa; phylum Chordata; class Actinopteri; order Batrachoidiformes; family Batrachoididae; genus Chatrabus; species Chatrabus melanurus. The sequence continues at coordinate 4,752 of OMMV01026272.1, forward strand.
GATATCTTTACATTAACAGACAGATAAATAGTGGTCATCATATAACCTCCACCCTCCTCCGTCAGCGATAATAGAGTACAAAGACTTTCTTTGCATTTTGCTGCCCCCAGTTGCTTGGAGTTATCAGATCCAGTAGAGCTCTGTACTGGGATTTTGCAACTCCTTTTCTACATGGAGAAACACGTGTGCAGCGCCGAGTGTTTCTCAGCCAAGTACTAATCAAGACCCTTCTACTTCATTTCTGAGATCTGATGGGATCAGGTGTGCTCAGCGAGTACTAAAGTACAAGAAAGTACTAAAAATGAAAGGTTGAAATTCAAATCCCAAACACACGTTAACCTTGAAGGTGATTCAGAAGATATCAGGCACCCTCTTTGACCTTTGTACCCTCAGTGGACCCTCTAAGTGGTCATAAACTGAAGGCCTTGATTATACAGAGCAGCTCCCAGCAGTCAAATTTCTAAAACGGTGGCTACACTACCTGCTCCCAGGCATGAATATGTGCAACAGAAACAATGTGAAGACAGCAACAGTGGTATAAGTTGCCCTTCTCTTACTCACCAGAGTGCAAAGAGTAGCTGATGTCTGCATTGCTGCCCATGTCCTTGTCCAGGGCTTTGACCCGGGTGACCTCAGAGCCCGTTGGGGCCAGGTTGGAGATGCTGGCCTCGTAGCGTGGGCTGAGGAAAGCCGGAGAGTGGTCATTACAGTCCTCCACATAAACCACCACCTTCACAAAGTTCCTTTTCACTGGGATCTCCTGGTCACGCACCTGAGGACAAGTAGCACAGCGCTCGAGTTTTCTGTGTGAGCAGCAACAAAAGCTTAAAGTGTGAAGACTCCAGAGTATGTTCCTGTTGTTTGCTAAAGTGAATAACAAAAACTGATGGTTTTTTTAGATTACATATGTGAGGACTTATGACTGCAGATTATTAAGAACTGAAAAAACATCATACATGAAAAATTCTGCATTTCACCACTTTAGAAACACTTAAAAACAACAAAGGAAAACTGGTTTAATTCGTGCAAACTAGGAAAACTAATTACAGCAAAGGTCAGACTTGTTGGAAAAACAAAATTAAACTCACAAAATGCTCACAAAATTCTGCCGCACTAGTTGCTTGCATGTTTTACATATCGGTGGTAGCAAATCTTTTGTGATGAAATACCTGAATTTACAACACCGGTCAACCTTTCTTGACCAGGTCTGTTTAAACGTGCAATTAACAAATATAATGCATTAAAAAAAATCTCCACGTGAAGCTGTTGGACTGGAATTATTTTTTTTCTTCAAGCACTTCTCCATATGGTGTGCTACCAGTGCTTGAAGTTTCATTGACTTCCAATAACTGGTTTAGGAGGAGTTGAGCTCATAAGACTCGTGGACAGATAGACAGAAAAACAGACGGACAGTGTGATTCCTACATACCACCCTACCCTTTTGTTTGTGGGGGGGCGGTATTAAAAACAAAAACTGTAAGAAAATGGAAGGAAGTTAAAAAAAATATATGCAGCAGTGAGTCTGGTCGTAATCCACAAGGTGACACCGCGTCAGAGCGTTTGGCGTTGATTACTGACGGTGACCTTTTGCACATGTATGTGACTGCAGCGGGCCGCCTGTGACAGTTTCACTCGACTGATTTGATAAATGATGCTTGAATGCACGGTAAATGTACACATGCCTGTGTGAATGCATGTCCTTTGTTGCCCGACGCGAACGTTGCATGCACCCTAAAAGAACGTTGATGGCGCAGCAAAATGCTCAGAGGCAACGTTTAGACAACAACACCTAGACTGCTTCAGGTCAACGACGGGAGACTGTTTTCCTGAAGACTAAAATATGTCCAGTTGTTGTCAACTAAACTTCAAGATATCTCCGACTAGAATAACTTGGAATTTTCATCCTCATTGCCGTCATGTAACTGCAAACAGTTTAGTCGCTGCAATTTATGGTGGCTTCATATTGCTCAAGAATGCGAGTGCAAAGCTGTGTCTCGGGCCCTTTTGTTTCTGGTTAAAACGCCTTTAGAACAATGTAGTGGTTTCTCTCCACTCACCTCCTCCTCCTGGCGCGGACAGCAGTGAGCAGGTCTCTGTCTTACTTTTGGTTTGTGTGCGCTCACTGCCTTTCAGTCTTCCTCCTCGTCCCCGTGTCTTTTTCTCCCGCACCGTTTTGCGTTCACTCTCACGTTCCCTTAGCAACCCTGATTCAATATTTATGTTAATCTTCCCCCCCCCGCGATTCTGACCTGAGCTGTATTTCTTTGTTGCATAGTTTCCTCGGGAGCTGGGTGTTTCCGGCAGCAATTATCCTGAAAGCTCGTGTTTCTGCGTTTCCGCTGTTTGTGGTCGTATGGCCTTTATAAGGCGTTCTGTCTCTCACATCCCTCACCAGACTGTTGTGACTCGTTCCGCCTTCTCGCGTTTCTTCAGTGAGTATTCTCAGCATTACAGCCTGAACTATATTTTAACCTCCGGTAGCCTTTTGACCAACGTTTTTTTTGCCTCACGCTTTTGAACACCGTTGCTCTGAGTTTTTGCCTGAATAATTATAACTGACCATTGCTAAGGATCCTGGGTCCTCACCTGCTATCTTCTGTTAATCCTTCTATTGTGCCTTTTTAAGACTGCTGCCTGCCTGAACTGTCCCAGCGTCACCAGCCGTGCTCTGAAGTGTAAAGTCTTTGTTCGATTCGCTGTTTAATTTTAACTGTTTGAAACCTTTCCATATTGTCGCTCACTGCTAAAGGGTTCACAGTCTGGTCTGTGACAAGCTGTACTGAAGCAGAGCGACACATCAAGGGTGGAGCTACTTTTATTTGGCGAATAAAAAATGTGTTGCTGTACTGATGTGGAGAGGTGCCTCTCATGTTCTGATGCCAAAGGTCAGTTATTTGTTGCTATGATTAAAGCGAATCATCAACTTAAGCCGTGCTCTAACCCAATGTTACACATCAGTTGAACCTAAACCTTAATCTCCTCCCACCTGCTCCAACCTGGGTTATTTCTGGCTCCAGCATCGACCCTGCGGTGGAACCGCTGCGCTGCTAGATATTCTGTATGAGCGTGTTCTTGTATCTGCAGAGCATCATTCTCTGAATGCGGCCGTGCTGATTACCATAACGATGAGCGTGTGGACGGAGATCGTCTCATAGTCCAGCTCTTCCGTCATCACCAGCACGCCGCTCTTCGGGTCCAGGTGGAAGAACTTGGTGCTGTCCGGGTGGAGGCTGCTGTGAATGGAGTAGACCAGCTTGCTGTTGGTGTCGGCGTCCTGCGCGCTGATTTGCAGGATGTCCTTCCACGCAGAGGTATCCTCAGGAACCCTCACCTAGAAAATGTTGAGGAGTCATTTATATTTAAGGCACCGATGCAGCAAAATACAAACACGGGGATTCAAAGACGGATGGGTTTCTGAAAGCAAAAGAAAATCATCCTGTAATAGCAGTAAACCAACAAAAAGGATCACAGAGTAAATCTTGCAGAGTAAAAACGGACTCTGCCGGGGCTACCTTTGGTCCCACTCCAAATAGCGTTAAATCAACTCTAACAGCGTTAAACGAACTCTAACATAGTGTTAATGACTCTCACTGGAGTTGAACAACTTACAACCATGGAGCTGATTTAACACTGTGATAGAGTTTATTTAACTCTGTCTGCAGTGGGACCAAATGTCATCGTGGCGGAATACATTTTACTCTGCGAAATTTACTGTGCAGAGAAACTATTGATTACTGTGATTATTGAAACAAAAGTGTGGCAGCAGCCGTGTAACGTCCTGATAATCACAGTAAAGGAGGTGAAGAAAGGGTTCCAAACAAGCATTCTAGTTAAGAAAAAAATACAGAGGTCATAATACTCTTCTGCCTTTAAAGAGATTTTATTTTTAGGGGGCGGGTTTATAGTTTCTGAGTAAAAATGGGATGTAATACATCCTTGTGAAAATAAGGTTTAAGGTTTTTTTTTTCTTGCAACAAAACAGTTAAAAAGGAGTTTTCTATGGAAATACTTTCAAATTAAAACTGAGCTCATATTCATGAACTGCTTTCAACTCCAACCTCCTGTTCAGTTATTTTAATGGAAAAAATATAAGCGGTAAATAAGAAAAGACAATAAGACAAAGTAACACAAACAATATTGATAACTATGTATTTATGTATTGATCGAGGCAGAGCGCAGCGTGAACAAACGGTGCTTCCCTCCAAACCAGAACTCCGCTGTGAGGTTTCAGTATTAGACAAAAAAAAAAAGTTGATTATTTACCAATAATTAAACAGAAAATGGCTCAGGGTGAGCGAATGCCAAAACAACAAACATAAAGAGCCGGATTAGTGAGGACACAAAGCAGAGCAGTGTGAAGTTTAAACTTAGGCCAAAGCTGTAACAAAACCAACAACGCACACTTGTGCACCAAGAATCCTCCGCCGGTAATTTGTACGGTGGCATTTGATCACCCCTCCCTGAGAAAATCACGTCTCGCCCAAATGAAGGATCAGTCCATATAGTGACACTGAATACCCAGGTTAGGGGTCGGGATCTCAACACAAATATGAGTTTTGGACAAAAGTTTCAACTTTTTGTTGATTTCAATGCAAATTTTACCCTTTTATTTCACTGAACACCGTGACGGTGCTTCTCAGTTTGCTTGTGATTTGCACAGAGAAGAACCGACACAGAATGCTAAATAATGTCCTGTGGTGGACAAATAAAGCAACAGAAATGTGTCAGGGTCCCAATCTTTATGGATCAGCCCATTTTGGGGCGTAGCATTGTTAAAAGTTACAAACAGACTTTTGTTGTTGGAGGCCAGCGCTCTCACACCTGACTGCACGTGTGAACGCCATAATTACCTGTCAAGAATGCGGCCTCATGGGCATTTTTACAATGGCAGCCCAGCTGTGAGTTCTGCTAATCTTTTCATCAGTATTTAAAGTGCCCCATTCCAAAAAATGGAAAAAGCCCAACAGAGGCAGAGACTCTCACCTCATACAGCGGCTTCAGGAAGACGGGCCGGTGCTCGTTTATGTCCAGCACACGGATGTAGGCCTGCAGTTTGGACACGGAAGACACACGGCAAGTGAGAAAACAGAAGCTCAGCAGGAACTACATGAAATATGGAAGACGGAGCTTCAAAACACCCAGAGGACTGAAGAGGAGATAAATAAGGCGGTTAGAAGACCGGCTCAGTGGGGAGATTTCCAAACGCTTCATCCACAGCGGACTTTATGTTCTGTGTTAGTTTAGATTTCTTTTATTTAATATTACTCCTATATTCAATTTCAATTCACTCAATTCACTTTATTTATATAGCGCCAAATCACAACATAGTCGCCCCAAGGCGCTTCACAAGGGTAAGGTCTAACCTTACCCACCCCCTGAGCAAGCACAATAGCAACAGTGGTAAGGAAAAACTCCCTAAATGTTTTAAGTATAGGAAGAAACCTCAAGCAGACCAGACTCAGAGGGGGGACCATCTGCTATGGCCAAACTATCAATGAAACAGAAATTCAAAATTACAAGCACAAAGTCCAACAAGAGATATAACACA
>OMMV01026296.1:0-11219 GCA_900302635.1 Chatrabus melanurus
GGGGGCAGTGAAGAAGAGAGAGGAAACAGGGACTCAGAGACAGGGAAAGACATGCAACAAAGACTTGGCCTAGGATTTGAACCTGGGGACACCGCAAACTGCATTCTGCAGTATATGGGATGTGACCAGCTCACCTCCTGTCTAAGGTGTTGTTTCAGACTTTGAGATGGATCTCATATGCAAATTCCTGAATAAATGGAAAAAACGAGTCTTGTCACTTGCAGTACTTTTTAAAGGTACAACCCCAAATCAGAAAAAGTTGGAACGGTATGGAAAATGCAAATTAAAAAAACCTGCAGTGAATCTTACTTTTACTTTGCCTTCTATTTCATTGCACACTGTATGATCATCATCATCATCATGTTCGTTTTACGTTCTTTTCACGATCATCTCGTGGTTGAACGTGAGATGACCTCCTTCCACCTGACCCGATCCAGGGCCAGCTCCTCTCGGACGCCCAACAAGTTCAAATCCTCGTCCACACATCTCTTCCAGCTCTTTTTTGGTCTCCCCCTCGGTCTCACCCCCGCCACCTGCACTCGCTCCACGGTTCTCAGCATGCTTCCCTCCTCCGCTCTCATCACGTGCCCAAACCACCTAAGTCTGCCTTGCCTTATTCTGACTTCCAGTTCCATTCACTCCACATCTTCTCGCCACCTCCCCGCTAGGTACCCTGCCCTGCCACCTCACTCCGGCCATATACCTCAACATTCTTCGGTCACATCCCCGAAGCACTTCCTCCGCACCAAGCACTTTCAAACTGATAAAGAAAAATAAATATATACACTACATTGTTTTCAATATTCTAGAGTGCCTGAAACTTTTGAGCAGTACTGTATCTATTTTAAAAAGAACTGGATGGCGTGCGTTGCACCACTGATTTGCCTTTCTGTCCAAAACTGAACCATTTATCCTCGACTAACACGCAACCCTTCGACCATATTTAATACATACGACTCCATAACATTTTCCCAGGTGTCTCTCGATCCCAAAGGCCGAGGACCCAGAGACATGAATGTCACTGCTAAGTTAAGTGAATGTTTCTACAAGTTCAACACTTTCACCACATGCAGAGACACTTCTGATGACCGAGTCCAGGAAGTCATTGAAAGGTTGGATCTTTAGTCTTGATCCAGGACAATGGCAAACCCAGACACTCCGATTCCTCACTCAGCTTCTCAAATGCTGCAAACAGGTTATCCATTGCTTCTGCAAAGATCCCAGGTTGTCTGCCTACGTGGTTGCTATCCAGGACCTTAGGCAGGCTTTACATGGTGAAACATTCACGCAACTAATTGCACGTTACAAGTTGCATAAAACAGAATTTCCATGAAACTTCACAGTTACACGAAGCAATTAAAAAAATAATTAAAGCCTCAACCAACGCATTTTTCATCTGTTCTATTGTTTTCTCAATATATCAAATTGGAATTGTCATTGTAACTCTCTTTGCAACTTTGTATCTTATCTTGTATAGTTTTGTGACTGGATAATAAATTCAGACGTGTTGTGGATACAGTGAGTCTCCGGTCAGTGAAATCTACCTTTGATTCGAGGAAAATAAATTAAAAAAAAAAATAAACAGCTTAGTTGTCACCTTGTGACATCAGTCTGAAACTGTAGCTTAATATATGATTGTGTTTTAGAAATAGCTGTGATTCTCATTAAAATTTTATTACCATTCTCCTTTTTGGTCATTGTACGATCATTTTGTTGTGCCATTGTCCAGTTGAAATAATACTGATCACCAACAGTTAGACATCATCGTGTGACACGAAGTCAGCATTTCGATTGGCTGTTGCGCGACACTAGTTTCATAAAGTTGAGAGATTTGCACCTGTGGTGGCTGACTTTCACACGAGTTTCAAGTGCACTGCAGAGGGTTTTGCGCCATGCAACTCAACAGCAACTCGGTTTCACCAAAGTTTCAAGTAACTGAAGCTGCGTGAAAGATTCGCTCTGTGAAGCCAGCCTCAGACGGTTCCACAGTGCGGTGAATGCGGTGAAGCATGCTCCCAGGCCCGACTTGAACTTGCCTCATATTAGTGTTTAATAGGAACCATAGGTGTATATTTAACCAATTTCTTGGAATGGCCATTCTAATTATCCCCTATACAAAAGGATTGGGCCCAAATTTTGACCTTGGCCTTTGACCTTGACGTTTCAACTGTCTCCAAATCAAATCACTTTGCCCATGGCTGAGCCTCAATCATTCCATCAAGTTTGGTCCAAATCAGATCAAAACAGTTATTTTGTTCTCACACACACACACACACACACACACACACACACACGACTGAAAACAATAGGCTAACCCCTCGTGCACTACCGTGCGTGAGAATCACAATTCTCTGCTTTCCTCTAAGCCCTGCCATGACGCACCCATTTTCCCACACTGTCATCTCTGCTGATTCATTCACTCGCTAATAACATCTGCTGGCTGACCCGCCGCGGGTCAGCCAGCAGACTGCCGCCGCCCTTTAACTAAGTTTCATTCTGTTCTTCAAACAGTTCCTCCACACCTCAATCATGTTCCCAAGGACTCAGACACAGCTCGTTCCTTCTGCTCCGTTCCGTCTCGTGCTCTCCAGCTCCCACTGCTGTTTATTTTACTGTTTATTGCCGAGTCTAACCACCAAACATGAGCTTTAACTCAATAAAATGTTTGTTTCTTCGTCACTTGATCTCTCCTTAGTGTGCACTCAAGATGCTGTTAAGTTGTACGTCAGTTCAAAGAAATATACTACACGTGGAAATAGAACAAGAAGAGATATCCCTCACTGATGTCTATTACCCTGAATGAAAAGATGCATGTACATCAAGATAATAATAATTATTGTTGTTGTTGTATTTTTAACAATTAAAACACCAGGGGCCTCATTTATCAACCGTTCTTATGCACAAAACGGAACCTAAATGATGCGCACGACCATTTTAACGCTTAAGTAGTGATTTATAAAAATAAACTAGACGGCAAAATGTTCGTATATTTACGCAAACTGTGACCGATGCATACGAACATGTTGGAGAGGGTGAAGTGAAGCCAGATAGTCGGAAAAACGTCAGCGGCATCATTACACAAAATGAGGCCGTGTGCCAGTGAGTCACAACTCGTACATGTAATTCCACGCGTCACATATAAGCCGACTCAGATCTTACATCAAACCACACGTTTAACATTCCATCAGCGCACCGCAGCTGCTAAATGGAAATAGTGGTGAAAAAAGATTTTAAAAAATAAATAAAAAGTGGTGACTGGATTATCGCCATCATTTGGACAAGGTGTGACGTCGTCCTGCTATATTGGAAAGAAACAAATAGTTTCCCTCCTGCAATTTTATATTAAAAATGGCCTCACATTATCTTCGCTGCTTATATTTTATTAGGAGAGATTTTATCTTAATAAAGACAGCAGCGCAAAGGATTCAGGGACGAGCATAACAATCAATAATTGTCCAATTATTCTTTTATTTGGAAAGTTTCATGCTGGTTCTTGTGGCGAGCTTGTTGAGCGTTAAATATGTGTTAAGTGATTGTAATGTCTCAATTAAGAACCAACATGTGACACCATGAGTGAACAGTCGTTAGGAATGGTTGGGTTCAAAAGTACTTGTGGGTGCAGTATCGCCACCTAGTGTGATTTATTGTTTATTCCTTGTTTTTTGTCACCTCACTGTTGTGATCACACAGAAGTACCTCGATTTCTGTTTCAGAAATGTTTCTTTTCCTGCTCTTCCTCTCGGTTGCCGTGACAAGTCCACATTCCGGGCTTCATGTGTACGTTTGAATATTCATGAGGCGTTTCGCGTTGACCATCTGTGGTTGAATGTGGGCGTGTAGAGAGCGCGGTATGAGGCAGATCGATCTGAGCACAATTCAAAGTAGTGTGTGATTTATGAAGCGGATTTTGGTCACAGCTGTGCGTATGAACGGTTTTATAAATCTCCCTTTGTTTGTTCGTACGCCGTTTTCGGCTTTTGCTCGTACGTATACTTTTAGTAAGAATTCTACGCAATGTTTCATAAATGAGGCCCCTGGTTTTTATCTGTGTCGTTCAATCAATATTATTCTGAGTGTTCTAATTTTACGAATACAATGCGGCACTAAGTGGAATTGATAAGAGCCATATAAAAAAAATTTTGTTAAGTTTGTTATTTTGTAAAAATAAATGAATAAAATAATTACATAAATAAAAACATTAAGGAGTAGCTTGGATTGAAGTTAGTTTTTTTTTTTTTTATGCATTGCAGAGCTGTTCAATTGTCAAGCATATCCATTGGACTGAATTTAATGTGCTTGCTTTGTGCCCTGTGCAAGTGTCATATCTAGGAAAACACAAGTATCCGATCAGGACTTGATATCGGCAGATACGCAATATTAAAGGACTCTGATCGCAGGCAAAAAACCTGATTGGGACATCCCTGTAGTTTTTCTGTTGTTGTGCCTGAAGATTTTCTGAAATTTTCCTTAAGACTTGTCAAAAGGGAAACCGTTATGATTTTTAAACAATTGCTGCTGTTAGTTCTATCTGTTGGGTATTGTATGTTTGAATTAACAACATGTATGTACTTAGCCACTTCAAATCAACTTTAAAATGCATGTTGGCACATTAACTGCAATTTATTTTAACCCCAACAGTAAATATTTATGACCTCACCCCACCCCAGCAAGAAAAAAAACAAAACAGTGGAGCCGCCACTGCTGAAAGTCAGCCACACAAACTGAATACAGGCTTTAAGAATTAATTATCAAAATTGATGAGGACTATTTTACTGCTGATCACCTAACTGGATTTCTGATAACTTCAGCACAAATTTTTACATCCACTTATTTTATATAAACACACACTGTCTCTGGCAAGGCATGCTGGGATGTCTATAATATGTTGATAAGGGAGTCTGAAGTCATCCAAAAACACGCATCTGCAGGTTACAAAGACGCGCCATCCTGCAGCCCATAGCTAGACACGTCCAACAAAATGACAGGCATCCTCCCACACTGCACCCCCCGCCACACTAACCACGTCCTGAATGGAAGCGTTCGTGCCAGGTCGGCTGCCTGTTTTGTTGCGTGCACATTGAAATGATAAGAAGAACTAGAAAGACAAATCCACGGCGAGATGACGGCAAACACAGCCAGCTGAATCAGATAAGGAGGGAAGTGAGAAATTGGTGCTGAGAGTGGGCGAGTGCATGTGCACGAACACAGACAGACAGAGGAAACGAAGGAGAAAGTGTTTTTCCCCATCACATGACTAAAGAATCAAATCTGCTGCTTTCACCATCTACACCAGACAGACCAGCTGTTTCAATTTGGGCACCGTTCACATTAGTGGCTACAGTGACCTAAGTTGTGTGAACATGTCGAATCTGATCTGTATCGGTTCAATATGTGCGCCATGATTTGATTCTGATTTCACACAATGTAAGATTCATCAGATCAAACCCATGTTTTGTGTGTTTTTATTTTTTTTATCATTTCGCTCCTCTGTGCACTTGCACAACTGTTGTCGTCACTCAGCATTGACACCTCACAGCACACCCAGTAAAAACAAACGTGGAGGACGGCAGCAACCTTTTTGATTGTTTTTAACATCACACTCATCATGTAGCCTACAAACAGCAAACAAATCATCTTACATGACATGTCGTCAAACCTTAGCGATCAAATCAGCTCCTCTTTTTTTTTTCCTTTCAACGCCAACGCGTGACACTATAACCAACGTTTCAGTGTCACAATCTGCCAGGCATCTATATTCTTTCGGTCTGAGCTCCAATAACATCATCAGGTGACAAAACAACAGAATTTTATGCCGCTTTTTGGTTTACAGGTTTTGTCAAATAAGCTGTTTGGGGCTGTGCCCATAATCAACAAACCCTAACATCAAGCTATCAATAACAGCTAATTAGTGTTAATGGTGCTACCATACAAATTTTAAAATGGGATATTGGCCTGAAGGCCTTGTCTCCCCCATTGCACAGTGGCCATGCACTGAATGTATGGAAAGGTATTGCGAGTACGGTTATTTTTATTATTTTAGCTCTCTGACCTTGAAAAGTAGGTCAAGGTCACTCATCATTGAACTCATCCAAGACCTCCACGGGATGCATCTGTGGTACAAATTTGGTGGCCGTGCACTCAACCTATCAAGAGTTATTGCGAGTACACAATAACGCACACACGTACAGCATTTCTATGTTCCCCCACGATGGGGGCGACGGGGCACAAGAACACTAAAATTTCACTCGATGGAAATATTGCAACTAACAGCCTCTGCTAGCGGCTGGACCTGGCATACTAGCTCTGGCAACCATGCCTCTAATTATTCATAACTTTATTGCTTAAAATAGCTTAAACTGATGCGTTATGCAGTAAAAACTGCGTGCTCCTGTGACTGATGTGGCTCCCTCAGTCTCTATCGCTCATGACTTCACTCACTATATTAAGTTACAAAAAGTACAAAAATTAATTATGAACTATGCATCAATTATAAATTGTAAATTATGAATTTTGCTTAAATGCAAGTTAGACTTTCATATTTATTGTTGGCAGAGTCGTCAACAGTTCAGTTGGGATGACTAAATAAAGTCATAATTGGGAAACGCAATATTAATGAATGTTTCATTTGTATGCACTTGTATGCTGATTGAATCTTATTGTTAACAAAAAGTACCCGTCTGTCTAAAACTGTGCATAAGCATGTCCCAATTTGCAGAAAGAACTTCTTGATTTATTGATATGCAGCTCAAATTGAAAAAGAACCGTTAATATTTTTAGAAAATAAATATCTCTGTGAACAATGCCGACAAACTTAAAAGTCAAAATCAATACGTTCATAAATAAGCCATATTTAATGAATAAGGTGGGAATTTTATTGAAATAAGGCATATTAAGTTCCCGCGTTTACAACACCGATGATTCCCTCACAATATGACCAGTAACCAGCGCAGCAAATGTGGACCAACATGAAAGCAAAGCAGGGGGGGGGATGTTGGATAGTAGCACCAACATTTCTGTGATGTAAAGATCTGCAAGGCTGTGTTAATGTGAGTACACCTTTAAGGTTCGGGGTTTTCTCTGGGATATCAGAATGTTATTTATGAATGTTGCACCGGAATATTCACAGACTGGAGAGTTCAAAGAGCATTTCCCAAGTTGGATTTCCTTTCCAAGTGAAGTCTCAGGAGTCCTTGTTAGATTACAAAGTCTGTGAACTGAATATCAACATGATAAATGGACAGCTGATGATTTCACCAGTGTTTGTAACCTTTATTTAGGCAGGAAACACGCCCCCAGTGAAAGGCTGTTTTTTTCCCCACTCGCCTCACCCACATGTATCATTTGGGATCCAAACCGGTGACCTTCCAGTCATAAGATCACGTCTCTAATTATTAAGCCACTGCTGAACAAATGTCCAAAACTTTAGGGTCCTGGTGATTCCTGTCTTACTGTATGGTTGTGAGACTTGGACCCTAACCAGTGATCTAAGGCGACAACTGGATGTCTTTGGTACCAGGTCTCTCAGGAGGATCCTTGAGTACCGCTGGAATGACTTTGTGTCAAACGAACGGTTAAGGCCCAATCACACTGTAACGTTTGGTGAACGCAGGGCAAAGTCGAGAAAATTGGCCAAACGTCAGCAAAAAAAAAAAAACACGTTACCAGAGTTTGGCAGCGAACCTCAAACGCAGCACGGCGCTCCACGACATGGTGCTAGCGGAGGCGGGTGTTAGCCAACGCTCCGACTAAGATGAGGAGTATCACTTCTACTGCGAGGGAGCATCAGCTCCGACATGTGGCGTGTCTCTCTGGGCATGATGCAGCACACAGGCGCCTCAGCGTTGAGGACCCCCAACAACCGGAAAAGGCAAAGCGGTCGCCCACGTTTCGCCCGGTTGTGGCAGATAGATGGCGACTTTTGGAAAGTGACGACGGGCCAGTTGTCCGTCTGTGTGGTCGCCATCTAGGACCTAAGGCGGTTCTGGAGTATGGTGGATCCGGCCACGTGTGGCACCAGCACTAAACTCCCAGAACAGACCTGCTGCGTTTGGTGTTCCTCACATCTTTGTTGAGAACCAACCCCGTTCTGCACCGGGCACGGCAGACCTTTGGGACAACTGTAGCTAAGAATGTTCAAAACGGACGTGGCTGTCACAACCAACAGCGAGTCATGCTTTTATAAAATTCTTCCATACTTAGGTATCAAGCGTTCCAAAAACTAGATCACATTCCGTGATCTTCACACGCCGGTCTGTCACCTGTTGTAGGCCGTGACCTTCCAGGATGCACATCCAATGCAAGAGAGATTTAACAATAGCAACTCGCTGGAAACGTCACCGTCAGCTAAGGTTACTTTGGTCCCACAGATTAACACACAGATTAACAGAAAGACGTCGTTTGGCGATAAATCGACTGCATTCCTATGGCGCGTTTCCATCACTCAAAGTGCTTTATTGATGCCTCACGTTCACGTTCACGCACACGCCGATGTTAGCGCGCTGCCATGCATGCCGCTCAACTGCCCACCGGGAGCGACTTGGGGATTAAGAATCTTGCCCAAGGGCCCTTAGTGATCTGGTCTGACGGGGATTTGAACCTACCGCTTTAACCTGTAGACCATCACCTCCCCAACTTCAATTACTTCAATTTAATGACAACCTTCAACTCTACTGGTTTGGGGTTTTATTTTATGTGTATCTGCCATGGTGCACCATGTTGTGAACTCTGCCGTTGAAACTTTGCCTTGTGATGCGTCACACGTAGTAGGCGAGCATACATGTCAAGTCCTATGGATTTTCCATAAATTTTACAGATTGTCGTGGATTTTGTTTACGGGCGTAAACAAAAAAAAAAAATCTTACAGATTTTCGTCAGAACGTGGTTCGAAATTTTGTCACGATTAATGACCATAGACACCAATACTGTGTGCAAGGTACGGCGTTATCCGATTTCCAAGTTTACCGTCGTCATGAATGCAGCACTAGTTGGCGGGTTAGCGAGGAAGAAGATGACGATGCGAGAGTGGCATCGCTAGTAATACGCCCAATGGGGACACTCCTAAAAAGAAAATTAAATACTGTGGGAGGTTTCTGCCAGAATGGAAACAAATGTCAGTAAGTTTCAGTCATTTAACCTCTACACGTTAGCGGCGTTACGGCGCCGCCTGTTGATCGGGTTTCAGTCGTTCAGGTTCACACGCAATTAGACAAGAATTTTTTTTGTTGTTGAACGTGTTTAACCTGGTTTGATTTCATGTCGGATTCGGCATAAGTCAGTGTCATTTTTGCCACCGAGTCTGAAACAGGAGCTTTTGTCTGCTTCTTTTGAAAAATAAAACGTGATTTTTTAACATCGGGACAAGTGACGCCATCTTCACCCTTTTGGCCGATGTTATGAGGTAAGTTTGCTTGTTTTTGGAATTGAACTTTTTCATGAGATTTCTTTTGTCCAATTGAGTTAATGTAATACATTATGCAGTACAGAAAACTGCACAATATCTCTAAATAAGTGATAAAAAATAAAATGTACAGAGAATGATCATATTTGAACAATTAAACAATTTTCTTGTTAAATTACACCGCCCAACACCCCGCGCACCTGGTAGGGTCTTAAGGATTTTTTTTGAGAAGGGTCTGGCTGCAGACCTTAAATCTCCTGTAGTTGAGGTCTGCAGCCAGACTCTCTTGATTTTTGGGGGGGGGGGGGGAACATGAGGATTTTCCGCCAGAATTACAGGTGGCCATCCAAAGGGGTTGACATGTATGGGCGAGGTCTATGGTGGATTTTGTAGTCGGTTGTGATGTCATCTGTGACATAAAGGTTTTGGATAGGGTTTGGGTTGCACCCATCATTAGAAGGACCTCCACTGATGTTGGCCTGGTTGCAGGACATAAATCAGATGTTGGCAAAAAGTCAGATTCCAGTCACTTCAGCCAGCGCTGTGAAGGTCGTCCACAGGTTTTAATCATCGAATGACACTTTCTGGGCAAAATAGCACATCAGAGGTCTGAGGCACGGTTTAGTATTTGGAGGTGGATTGGGTGATTTGGTCACAGTTTGTGTTTCATACTCTAACCATGGTTTCTTCAGGTTTTAGGTCTTCGCCTGTGGAGAAACCTTAAGATGCTAGGTTATGATGAATTGGTTGCATATGGCTTTGTGATGGTAAAGTCTAAAACTTCACCTGCATCCAAAATGTTATTTTATGCATCCAAAATGTTATTTTATGCATCCAAGTCAGAGGAGCACCTGATCAGCCTGATCCCGATCAGATCGATCTTTGATCACGTGAACTGACAGAGCCTCTGTAAGTTTTTTTTTTTCTTTTCTTCATGCAGCCCCAGCAGCAGCGACATGGACCTACCTAGTAAAAGCAGTTTGACTTCTCTGGCCGCCTTCTCTCCGTCCTCCCGGAGGTTTTTGTCAATCATCTTGGACCTCTCCGCGGCCGCCTTGTCCTCGGCGCTCACCGTACAACCCATGGCTCCGAACGCAGGGGCGCACCGACCACTGGCGCAACAACAACAAGAAGAAAAGCCTGCAGTGATGGTGCTTTCAGGAACGACAGGAGCTGCTTCCACAGACAGGGAAATAAAGCCGAGCCAGACTTCTTTTTTTTTTTAAGCCACGCGTAAAAAGTCAAACGCTCGCTTTTAATCAGAGCTCACAGCTGAGGACGGAGACGCCAAACCATCTGAGGTCTTTAGATCGAATCTCACACTGCGCTGGCGCTGTTTGTTACCGCGGGTCCATTCCCGCATCCTCTCGGCTCTCCGCCGACCGCAGTCCGTCTTCCACTCAACACCAAAATCCTCTGGAATTCTGACGGGATTTGGACAGTCACCGCTGAGGCCGCAACTTGTCGCGATAGTCCAATTAAAGCCCAGGCGAGCTTTCCGCCACAGCCTGAGCGGAACCAATTAGAGGTGAAGCCAGTGAGGCGTGATGACGGCAGTGCGCCGCGCACGCTGCAGGGGGCGCTGTGTCAGCATCATTCCGACGCATTTCCGACGACGCAAACGAGCTGAAAGAGCCGCACGCAAAAATATGTACATGTATATTCTGACAGCATGCAGGAGAGGAAGCTGAAGCGACTAATGGCTCCTTATGCGTCACATGTTTGTGAAACATCATCAAAAACAACAACAAAAAAGCCTTCAGGAGTGTTGGTGAACAGTGCCCCCTATCGGATAGTGACTATTCTTATACATACATTAGAT
>OMMV01026355.1:3716-15234 GCA_900302635.1 Chatrabus melanurus
TTTTTTTTTTTTTTTTTTTTTTTTGCTTTGGCAACACAGACAGCAACAGTTCATCTCTGTCTCTTTACATCTTATCCACGTCTGACTGGAAATGAGCTCCGGGTCGTCAGTGCGAACTGTTTAACTTTATTATCATGATAGATAATCACAGCCACACACATCTCCATTTCAAAATTGGAAGTGTTCCTGAATTTAAATCTGGCAACAGGCTCCCACATCGCTGCCCGTATGGATGCCCACTTAAGAATAAAGCAAAAGAGAAGCAGCCATCCATCCTGTCATTCATTATTCCACAAAAGCCAAGGCAGGCTGACTTCATTGTGTCTGTCTCCTGGCTCACGTTAACTTTAAAAATTCACAAAAACATCACTTTAAAAGGTAAGAAGATGAATTATAAGGCAGTCACATATAGCCTCTGGGCCTGTAGTGCTCCTGTACTCTGGGCACTTGAGAGTGAATGTCAACCTGACTCAACTAAAGGAGTCAGAGCATCCCTGAAGTCCACAGAACGCCTTCATCCGCTTTTACTCTCCTGCATACCTCAGGCTACACAAGCACCTCTGGCATCTGCAGATTGAGATCGGATGAACCCGTCAACCCTCTTTACATCCACAAAGAAGAAGGAAAATCTTTCTGTAGGTTTACCAACACAGAACAAGATATCCCCGCTCTCTAAAGGTTGACTTTTGTTGTATAGATATGGATCCAGTCAAACAAAAACCATTAAAAACCTAAGTCTGAAGGGAAAAATAATACTTTAACAATGTCAACACCCACACTGTGATTTTTGATCTGCAGGGTAACCACAAGTCTTTTACAATACCACATGTTCTTTAACAGTAAGGGCTTCTGAATTTTAAAGATTTGTTATTATTAACAAGTTGGTTGAAATAGCAGAACCCAATTTCTTTTGTGCAACAATTCCATAGCATTTTAAAGGCAAATTCCTTCTTTATCAGTGACATGTACACAGTTGTCTACCTGGGTGGTTGTCAACCAGAACACAAAGAGGTTCCATGGTGTGATGGATGTGCACACAGCACCCATGCAAATGGTGCTTGCGTTGCGCTGTGTACTCATTTGCACCAGGTGGAACATAGGGTACTAAAAAAAAAAAAAAAAGTTTTAGCCAAGGTAGTTGTAAACTTACATCCACAACTGTATTAGCCAAATTTTCTGGAGACTCACCTGACAAATCACTGAGGCACCTCATTAACAACATCTTTCCAATATTTTCATAATAATAAAAAATCATCTTATTGACTTTGACTAATATATAAATTATTTTTACCTCCACCAGGTTATGTTTTCATTGCTGTTTGATTTGTATAATGCCAATGATCTTTGATCTCTTATCATGATTTCTTTGATCCTGCAATCAGGATCGGATCCACTGAGCAGCAAACCTGATTACCATCAGACAGACAAACAACAAAACATAACTTCCTTGGTGAGGTTCAAAGACCAAAGATCAGTGATCAGAATCTGAGATCAGGATCAAATATGAATGATCAGAATCAATGGTCATCAATCAGAATGAATGATGAATGATCAGGATCAGGTCAGCAATCAAGATCAAGGGTCATCTACACAGAGAAGAAGAGGAGAAGAGCAACCCTCTCACAGTGAAAAAGAAAAAAATATAAAAGGGATCAACAGGGATCTAAACAGAGGACTGCTGGACCCTGGCAGAAGTATGGTCACTAAGCGCTCCTCTAGGTTATTTATTAGATATTTTCTTTAGGAAAAAAGTTTTAGTGGAAGAACTAGCTTCGTTTTTAAATGTTTTATTCACTCCCGGTGTGAAAGCCATTGTCACATACTTGTCACATAATATTGAAATAATACAGCTAGCTGGCAAGGAAACCAGCAACTTGGCAGATATCGTTTCACTGAGGAAATTAAATCTTGTGTCTATGTGCACTCTTCAAATCAGTGCATTTATCATTTAGGTCGAAAGAGTATTATGAGGTCCCCTTTAGGCCAAGAAAGACGTTGGTAATCATTGACATCAGAACTGTAGATGCACTACCTGGAGGAAAAGAACCAAAGGATGTGACTCATCTACTATTTTCTCTGCTTCCCCTGTCTTAGTTTCCTCAATTAAAGTGTCCTTCTTCTTTTTATTCTGGTTGCTCCTGCTAGTGGTCACCATGGCAGCTCATTCATCTCCATCTAACCCTGTCCTCTACATCTTCCTCTGTCGCACCAAGCACCTGCGTGTTCTCCCTGACCACATCCACGGACCTTCTCCTCAAATTGCCTGGTGGCTCCATCCTCAGCATCCCACAATTCAGTTCAATTTATTTATAACATGCCAAATAATAGTATAAGTTACCTCAAAGTGGCATGCATGAGTAAGGTCCAGACCTTACCCAACGCATGAGGAAGCAAATTGTCACAAAGGTGGGAGAGTTCCAGAAAGCGCACTGTGATAGCATACTCACATTAGTCCTAGGTGCCTTGGCCCATGCCCGACTTCCCCCCCCCTCCCCACTCCCCCACTGGCCTGTACTCACACTGCAGTCCACGTTCAGGCTGAGCTGAGTTTTATATAAGGAGGTGAAGTAATGCAATATTTATTATGACCAAATAGCACGGGAAAAGAAAGATCGATATAAATGAGATGGGCGTGGCTACTCAATTAACAGGCCAGATGCACGGGCATCACTCCCATAAAAATCACGAGGCTTCTGCACTTTGTTTTCTTTGTTCTCAGCTCTGAAAGAATGGACACAGAATTAATATAATACTTACTTCACCCCACCTCCCCATATACAACCTGCCCCGTCTGAACAAATTATGCGACAAGGAATTTATCAACCAATCACACTGCATGGATGACAACATGTTTACGGTTGTAGCAGCATGACAGAGGATTTTACAGATTTGCTCACTGACCACGATTCACGTACATCGATGAGGAGAGAATCCAGACACCTTTTTAACCCAAATGTTGTTGAATGAATTGAAGACTGTATTATCCAAATAGTAATAATAATATTAGTAGTATTCGAGAAAGGAGCATGACCCCAATGTGCATGTTTTTGATGGTGGGAGGAAACCAGCGTGCCGGGAGGAAACCTAAGTAGACACAAGGAGAAAATACAAACTCCACACAAAAAAAGAACTGGGACAGGGTAGAATTGAACCACAGACCGTCTTCATCTGTAGCGAGAGTGCTAACCACTGAGCCACTGTGCTGTGCCCCCCCCTCTTTTTTTTAACTGCTATGCAGCTAATTGCAAGTTAGGGAGAACAGGTGTGTCTTTAGTCTAGATTTAAATGAGACAGCAGAATCAAAGTGTCTTATCTTAGTGGGCAGACTATTCCACAGAAAAGGATCATGATAAGAGACCCTTCTGTGATCTACTGACTTCTTCTTTACAATTGGAATACACAGTAGTCAGTCCTACATTCTGAGAACCACCACACACAACCCATCATCCGATGATACCTAACTGTGCTCTTCACTACTCACCACCTTACATTCTGCAATCTCTTTTAGGTTGTGTCTCCTATACAGGGGATGCGTGATCCACATGTGTGCACCTTTCTTCTTCTTTTTTTTTTTTTTTTACATGTCAACATGTGCTCCCACTTCTTGTTAAAATACACATTCACCACAGCCGTTCCCATTCTTTTTGCAAAAGCCACCACCATCTCTTCTTCCACGCATCATCACCTTCTCATCATCTCCAATCTCTTCACCAAAATGACCATTGAATTTCACTCC
Source organism: Chatrabus melanurus (assembly GCA_900302635.1). Taxonomy (NCBI): domain Eukaryota; kingdom Metazoa; phylum Chordata; class Actinopteri; order Batrachoidiformes; family Batrachoididae; genus Chatrabus; species Chatrabus melanurus. The sequence goes on from OMMV01026355.1 coordinate 7,453, forward strand.
AATCACAGCTCTTTCTTCTTTGGGTGTGCTCCCTACTACCTTTTTCTAACTCACACCAGAAATTTTCTTTCTCTTCCCTTTTACATCACACTTGCTTGAGCATATGTGCTGATGAGATTCATCTTCACCTTTTCAACTTGCAGCTTCACACTCATCCCTCTGTCAGATATTCTCGTCACCTCCACTCTTAAATTACACTTCCTTCAAAATTGCTCCTACACCATTTCTCCTCCATGGTAGATCACTTTAAAGTCACTTCCGATGCTCTGGCCTTACTCACCTTCCACTTGGTCTCTTGTACATACCGTATGTCTACTTTTCTTCTCTCCATCACATCAGGGATCTCTCTCTATTTACCAGTCATAACAGTAACATTTGAAGTTCCAATTCTCAAGTCCCTGCTTCAACCTGTCCTCTCATCCTGACATGCCTTCATCTCCTCCCTTCTTCGCTTAAAGTAATTCATTTTTTTATTACATATGTGTATCCAAGAATGATACTAAAACCTCAACACACAAGTTGAACAACGTGTCAGATATCACTAATTTATAATGTCTTTCCTGCTCTCTCCAACACATATGGAAATCCGGGCAAACAAAACAAACAAACACACAAATAGTGTGATTGGCCTGCCTGTCTCTCCCTAATTGACAATTAAACTGGCCCCACAAAGCAATCAGGGAATGACCAGGACAGATGTGACGTGGAGTGAGGAAGACTTGTTTGTAATTTTCCACCAATAAGTTTCAGATTCGTGGTGGATGAGATGTATCATAATGAGATGGTTGCGAAGGAGTTGATTTTGTTGGTCGTTGTACGCGAACCCAGTTTAATAGCGGGCATCGCATTGACCTTGATAATTACAAACACATACGTATTTGAATGGTCAAAATTTATTCCCCTGTAGCTAAATTATTTGGAATAATGATATTGTTAATATGTGAGCTAGAAATCATTATCGTATTAATCTGGGCTCATGGTTGTGGTGATAAGATCATATAATGTGTGGGTGGTATCACACCAAAAAACACAGTTTATTTCAGCTTCTGTTTGGCTTAGTATTTTTAGAGCTTATGTATTTCTTTGAAGTTATTCTTAATTGTGTTGCTCGGATGGGTGTTAATTAGGAAACAGTCATTAATCGTAGGCTATGCATTAGCAACACTGGAGCTTAGTCACAAAGCCGGTGTTGAAGAATGGAAATTCTGCATTGCTGCATTCCGCTTAAATACTATTTTCAGGAGGATGGAAGCAAGGCGGACTCATACTGCTCTGTTTTCTCTTAATTCTTTATACGTATATAAGTGAAGCATTTAAGATAATAACAAACATTAAATGGTGGCTTTGCAAAATGAAAGCAAGCCTTCAAGATCAAGCTCAGCTGGAATTGTGGCACATTTAAAGCGGTATTGGGTCTTTACTTTTCCAATGGGATATTGATATTAAATATACCAAACAGTGTCAAGAATGCAGAAGAAAGCCAAGACTGACTCGTCACCACAGTCGGACCCATCTCTCAAAGAGGTCACAAATCTCATTTCCTTTTTTCCCACCTCTGTGTCAAGATACCAATTCCGACATGAATAGGTACCCTCTTGGGCTCAGCAACACCGGTGAAAGAATAATAACAGGAAAAAAGCATCACATCGGAGGAGAAAGTGAACTGAATTGTAAATAAACAAGCTTTGGATGAATTTATTCTTCATATTTGGAAATATCTCTGCATTTCTTGAAGCATGCTTTGACAAATCTGATGTTATTTTAAAACAGTAATAACAAATGTAATCAAATCGAACCGCATGTTAGAAAAACTGAGTTGCAGAAAAGGCCAGCAGGGTGTGTTTAATTAAGCCACAGTTTCCACGGACAATGTGTTCTATGAACAGAAATGTGGATATTGTACTCCAGGTTGAGTGTAACGAGGCAAAACATGCAGCAATTGTGTGCTTATGAATATGTAATAAATCATCCAAGAAGCAGGAGAGCAACAATCAGCGTTGATGGAAATTTGTGAATAGACATTGATTAGGAAGGTCACTATGAGGTCCTCTCCAAAATGGATATTAACTACCAAAAGTGAGCCTCCAGTGGCTGTGCACCTTGCTCTTCTTTTGTCAAATTAATCCCCTTTTACTTTACAATTTGTGATTGTCTTGGATCAAGACTGATGATCCAGGTCTTTCAATGACTTCCTGGACTTAACCGTCAGAACTGTGTCTGTATGTGGCGGAAGTATTGAACTTGTAGTGACATTCACTTATCTCAGCAGTGACATTCATGTCTCTGGGTCACCGGCCTTTGAAATTGAGAGACACCTGGGAAGAACTTACGAAATCATGAGATCGCTGGACAAGAGGTGTTTGGTGATGCAGATATCATTGCAAAAGAGAACAAAGGTCCACGTCTTCAGGGTCGTGGTACTTCCTGTCTTACTGTATGGTTGTGAGACTTGGAAAGTAAAAGCACTATCTCACTATAAGATTTACCCCAATGTTTGGTGAATGCAGAGCAAAGTTGAGAAAATTCACCAAATGTCAGCAAAAATCACATTACCAGAGTTTGGGAGTGAACCTCTAACGAAGCTCGGTCTTCCACACTTGGTGCTAGTGGAGGCCAGCGGAGGTGGCCGATAGCCAGCGCGCCATTAGAACAAGCAGGACTTTTGCCAATGTGGCAGCAAGCGGGAGAGGGGGGTCGACACACCGCTGTCCACTGATTTTGAGTAGGCAGGGCGAAGCAACACCCAAACAGTTGCCAGAACAGACAATCGCACCAGTAACTTAGGCTAGCGGAGGCTAGCATAGGGAACTTGGTCGTAGTGTAGATTATCTTTCTCTAATGGTCTCCAACATAGCCAGAGGTAGAGAAATTTTAAACATGTTGAAAATTTTTGGACGTGGTCGACGTTCATCAATGTAGATCAGCGGAGGCTAGCGGACACCAGTGTTTGCAAATACGTTCATCTACATTGGCCCAAACGTCTAGGTGAGATTGCATCTTAACCAGTGACCTAGGGTGACAATTAGATGTCTTTGGCCTCATCCACATGGCTCTGTTTTCTTTGGGAGTACCGGATTGAAACGAATATGCGCACATGGCCGTATCTGAAAATATCTGCATACACATGAAGTGTTCATTTCATCAGCATTTGGAGCATACACTAGTGCAGCGCAAATGGGTCCACTCAATAGAAGCACCATCCTTTCGGTGGTCTGTAGATATGCCACGTGCAGATTATACAGCGCGATGTTTATCGGTAAACATGTTATTAAAATTGACTACCACGTCAAAAACACTCTGCCATTGCTGACCTGTGGAAATGTGTGCCCTTCTTCTGCGCTTAACAGACACGTTCACAGCGACAGGACATACTGCTGCTTCCTCCTGCTGGCAGTTAGTGTTACAGCATCATTTCCCAAAAGACACGGTTTCACTGTCCACACACAGAAACAACTCTGCCATTTTCATTTTGATCCACTCTGGGGAGCGTTTTCAAACAGTGCCATTTTGGAGTGGAGAAAATGGCGGATTTGTGTGGATACAAGGCCAAAACGGCTAGATAATTAGCCGTTTGCCTGTGAAAACATGGCCTTTGTTAATAAGTCTCTTCAGAGGATCCTTGGGTACTGCTAGAATGATTTAGTATCAAATGGGTGGTTACTTAGGGAGACGAAGATGAGTATCACTTGCATTGAGAGAGAGTGTCAGCTGTGACATTTTGGACAAGTGGCCTGTGTCTCTGTGTATGTTCCGGCATGTAGGTGCCTCAGTGTCGAGGACCCCAGCAGCAGGAGAAGGCCAAGGGGATACCCACATTTTGCCTGGCTGTGGCAGATAGATGGCTACTTTTAAGAAGTGGGGTTGCATTAGTTGTCTGCCTGGGTGGTTGCCATCCAGGACCCGTTGCATTTCCGTGGTGACGTGAATGCAGTGACATGTGGCGCATCACATGCTCCCAGACTTGACTCGACTTTGCAATGTCTCGTTTTCATCGCAAGTGCCGCGCATTTTGGGTCTCTACCAAATCCCGCAACTCTGACAGTTTACATACGCATGTGTGTAAAGTAAGTAACAGTAAAATAATACTCAACATTGCTGAAATAGTACAACATCACACTGTAAATATGCATGTGTGACTCGTGTACATGGTTGGAATTGAACACAGGGCTGCTATATAAGCATGTGGTCATATGGTTAACCGGGGATGCTGTTGACTCAGGTTGATTCAGGATCGAGTTTTACTGATTTCTTTTTGACTCGGCTTCAATCGGCAGCTGCTTTGGTTCCTTTGCGTGTGGAGCTGTCGATTAAAAGTGTCACTGGAAAAGAACGAGGTGAGAGATTTTAGAAAGATGTCATTAATAATACATGCAGGGGGCATGAAGGTTAAAATCCCTACAATTCTTGCATCAAACTGCAAATTGAGACACACTTTTAAGTTGGTTTGCCTTATTGTCAAACACATGTACAGTCATTTTAAAGAGCAAGTTCCCAACCCAAAGTAATACATTTTTTCTCTGTTTCCTTATTAGTCATCTGTAATATCAAGGCTCAAGACCACATTAGAGAAGAGAATCATTCATGAAATTATTTTTTTGTCTGCACAGTCTCAACTACATGTACTTTTATCTAAAGGGCAATTTAGTCAGAAGAGGGAAATGGCTTTTATATTCCACCAACTCTCCTCCTCTCTCATTCTCTCTTATTACATGATGATGCTTTGTACTGTTAGTTCTGTGCACAAAGAAGAAAAAAAAAAGTTTTGAGAAGATAGTTTCTGAGGCAGCCAGCTGACAGACTCCTCCTGATGTGATGTTAAATTAATAAAACAAATGTGGCTTGGTGAGATAGAGAGCTTTAAAGGAGGTAAGAGGACAGAAGTAAAATCCTCATCCTCCACAGCTACTGCTTTGCCGGGGTTCTTTTTTTCTTTCTCTTTGGAGAATGTGTGGTTTAGCGTGCATGCGGTGGAATATATGTGTTTGAGTGCCTCACCTTCAGAGTTTAAATCCTCCAAATCCTCTTCTGTTGGACGCTGTGTCTGGCTGTTCTATGGTATGGAGATGATTTCGCACAGGAGCGGCTTCCTGCTGTCGTTTGTGGAAAAGCTCCAAATAACACAAAACAGTTTGCAAGTTGCAGCCCTATGTAGGTGGCGCCGGGAGTACAAGACAGACTTTATCTCTTATTTTAGTCAGAATATAAAGTGTGACACTGGACTTGAGGCGACTTGCTTCTGTTTCCACTTTTACTCACATTTGCAGGTATGCACATGCATACATTGACATTTATGGGTTCTCATTACAATGCTCCACCATCCCAATGAGATCAAGCGCATGGTCATAAGGGAGTGAGACCTTAAACGTCATCTCTTTGCAGGAGGGAGGCGGCGCAGCGATCATCCCCCTGAATTCCTCATATTCATAAAATCTGACCATCACGTGGTGGCAGTTATACAACCAACAAACCAAACATGCCTTAATAATAAGAGTAGTACTAGTAGTGGAGTGACAACCTACACCAAGGCACGACAGGACTGTATTAATCTGAACCCATATTCTGAAGGAATTTCAGGCCATATCTTGATGATCTATAGCACACAGTCTTAAGGTGCAGTCGCACTATGATGTTTACCCCAGCGTGTGGTGGACGCAGGGCAAAGTCGAGAAAATTGGCCAAACGTCAACAAAACTCATATTTTCGGAGCTTGGTAGCGAACCTCAAATGCAGCACGGCATTCAACAACATGTGGCTAGCGGAGGCAGGCATTAGCCAGCGCTCCATTAGAACAAGCTGGACTGTTGCCAACGTGGCACCGTGCGGGAGAGGGGTTCGACACACCACTGTCCAGTGATTCTGAGCCGGGAGGGCGAAGCAGCACCCAGTTAGACAGTGTAGACGATTGCACCAATAACTTCGGCTAGCGGATGCTAATGGAGGCTAACTTGGACATAGCGGAGATTAGCTTTCTCTAAGAGTCTCCAGCGTAACCAGAGATACGTCGGCAAATGGCGAGGAATTTTAAACATGTTGAAAATTTTTGGATGCGGTCGATGGTCATTGGCGGAGGATGATGTGCCCAGCAGAGGCTAGCAGGCATGGACGTTTGCAAATACGTTCGGCTACGTTGGCCCAAACGTCTAGGTGTGACTGCGCCTTCAAACATGAAGCACAAGTGCATTTTGGATGCGTCCAACTCTCCTTTGCACTGTCTTGAAATTTGAAGGCAAAGTGAGCGCATAGCGCATGTGCATTTTGGGCAAGTCCAACTCCACTTTGCTATTTACACACCGTGTAATTTGAGAGCAATGTAATGCCTAGGGCACCAAGGGGCTGGATTAAGTCATTTCATTATTCATGGGTGTGTTTTTGAATGAGTAAGTCAAGCATAGGCATTGAGGCCTATTGGTGCCGGGGCTTATCCCGAGTCCATAGCATGAAGCAGATGAGAGTCTATGACTCCCCCTCGACGGGATGCCAGTCCATCACAGGTTACTTCCCAAGCCAAGGCTGGTACCCATTTATAGCTGGGTGGACTGGGACAATGAGGTGATGGACACAGACAGGTATTGTGACTGGGAATCAAACCCAGGTCAACATATTTGTCACCCAACCCTTATCCCACTGATCTACCTGCTCTGCTGCTGCCGTGTTTTTGACATAACATGAAATAAATCACCTGTGTTTGCTTTTAAGATAGAGGTGAACCAGCAACTGGCACAATGGTATTTAGATGATGAACTTAGAAGTAGGAGGATTTCTAGTAAGGAAAGGTTTCTGGTGCAATGCGTAAAAGCGCGCAAGCGGAAGCAACAATCCACAACAGCCTCCTGAAGTGAAATATTAGAGTGCGTCCTCAATACCTCATCCTCCTTCTCTTCCTCATCATCCTTTAACCACCCGATCTCCTACATATTATATCCGACTAGCCGCATCGTATCTTATATTGGTTGTATTGTTTCCCAGGTTCGCAGGAAGAGAGTACCAAGATGGGGCTGGACACAGTAGGGTCCAGGAGCAGCAGGGGTCTGTCGGAGGACGTGTTGCAGGAATGAGTCGCTCAACTGCATCACCTCATGGAACTTTGGTAGATGAATGCTGCTCCCATACATGATCTGCTCGCACACAATCCATTTCCTAGCCAGGAACCCTCTCACTTCTGCCATAAACTGAGTCTTCCATCTAAATAGAAGTGCACCAGGCTCAAGCACATAGATCTTAAAGGTAACGTTTGACATGGTTGATCATCGTATATTGTTGGATCGGCTCGAAAGTTATTTTGGCATTTCGGGCCAGCTTCTCTCATGGTTAGCTTCATACTTATTTAGTCGTTCTCATTGCGTCTTGTACAATGATGTTACTTCGAGACCCGTTCCGGTATGAGGGTCCCCAGGGTTCCGTTTTAGGCCCCCTCCTATTTTCTCTCTATATAGTACCTCTTGGACAGTTTCTGCAAAGTCATGGAATCACTTTTCACTGCTATGCTGATGACACTCAGCTCTACATGCCGATTAGTGCAGATAATCTTTCTCAAATTAAGATTTTATAAGACTGTATGGCATCAGTGAAAAACTGGATGTCCCGTAACTTTTTACTCCTGAATTCTGACAAGACTGAGATGATGGTCATTGGTCCTGCGAGACACAGGCATCATTTTGATCAACTTACACTAAGTTTGGATACATGTGTTGTGAATCATAGTGATGAAGCAAAGAATCTTGAAGTGATCTTTGATCCCACATTGTCCTTCGTACCTCACATTAGAGAAACCACAAAGAACGC
>OMMV01026412.1:0-15066 GCA_900302635.1 Chatrabus melanurus
CTCATTTCTTCTCCTCGTTTTTTCCGGACAATCGTGCATTTTCTCTGCCACGTTTTAGCTTATAGCTGCCGTTAGTGCAGTTGTATATAACAACGTGCACACCAGTCATTGTTATACGTCTCTTACAAGCTTCTTAAATCCTTTAACCGCTGACAATGCTTTAAAGTTCACGGTCCGCTGCTGGTAGTACGGTAGCCCAAGTAGTTCACTTGGAAAATCCCGCACATGCGCAGATGCATTTTGCAAGTCGCTTATTAGCGAATGGGGATGCTGATTCCGACTGCTTAGAGAATAATTTCAGACTACATTGACACCATGATCCAAATTAGACAAATGGCCATTCATCTCAGTCACCAAACGGTCGCAAGCCCAGTGAGATTCCAGCTTTAAGAACACTGCGACCCACTTTCAAATTTAAAAAAAAAAAAAAAAAACCTGCGGCACACCCAAACCTTTCATCACAATTTTGATCGACACGAGACTAAGATGAAGTATTGTTCAATTGGGAATCGGTGGGATAATTGAGGGTCAGACAAGGACAAAGTGATTTGATTTTGAGAAAAAATCGGTTAAAACTCAAGGTCACAGGCCAAGGACAAAGTTGGGGTCCAATGCTTATATATAGGGGATATTTAGAATGACTACTTGAAGGAATTGGTTAAAGATACACCTGTGGTTACTATTAAACATTATGGGGTGTAACAATTCATCGGTTTTAAATGAAACCATATGACCAGATTGATTTGGGGACCCCTGGAATGATCTAAATGACTGGTACTGCTGCTACTTCCACATCTTCAAGCTCTCGTAAACGTTCAAAGGTCAGTGCAAGACTCGTGGGTTCCGAATGGGCAAAGTCCGTAAGCATTTATTAAATGCCCGTTTTTACTCCCACGTTGCTTCTGGCTGACACATCACAGTCCGAATTTCAGCACACGGAAATTTATGCTGTGCTAACAGGCTAAAAACAGCTGACTTCTTCTTCTTGGCGTCTTCAACAATGCGCTTTCTGCTACTGTATGTGGTGCTGCCCCCAGTGGTGAACAAAAGGTGAGCAGAGGCAGCCCCAACGTCATTAGCAAAAAACCCTGAAGATCCTTGATCTTTTATGAAATATGTTTTTGACTATAAAAAAAAAAAAGCCACTTTTGGCTAATTCTAATTTATCATGGAAAATCAGTGCATCATATCACACCAAATTGAATAATAAAATGTGTCATCCCTGAATTGTATCATAGCCCGTGTATCTAGATGCATATTGAATCATTTTATAAGGGAGTGATGCACACCCCTAAAACACTAATACGAAATCATATGTCACCTTTTTATTAGTCACATGATCTTTGACCTTGGGTGACCTTGAAGGTCATAACTGTTTAACTCAAACAGTTTGGAGCCAGTTTGGATTAAACATTGTGAGAGGGTTGTGTGTTTGTCAAGGATAAAGTAGGTCAGATTTGGACATAACTGATCAAATGTTAAGAACCATTTATTTTGGTAGAACTGAATCACAAAGAATTAATTTGCATGAATCGAGCTTTACTGCCAAACTGTGTGAAATGCAGCGACACACATCTTTCCATATGGACTCTGAGTAACATTTAGGAGGGCAGCATTCCCGAGCAAAGTCACAATAGCACATCTGCAGGTCTGTAATAACAATCGTACACTGAGCCTCGGGTGGTGGAAGGAGACTGGTAGGTGTGAGGAGATTATTCAGTTACAGTTAGCCTGATGTAGGTTAGACATTTAAACCACATCTTACACATTAGGACAAACGGGGCAAGGCTTCCTTTGAGGCTTTACTTTGAGTGTCGAGCATGTGCAAGAAATTAATCAAGTGAAGCAGCCAAAGTGCTCTACGGTGTGTGTGTGTGTGTGTGTGTCGGTCCTCTGCTTCCTCAGATTAATTCATGATAAAAGTTCTCCACCTGACAAGATATCCTGTGCTACATGATGTCTCATCGTTTATAAGATGTAGTAAGTGAAAGTGGACCGTTTCGTAGAGCGTGGCAGTAATGCTGCTCCTAAAGCTGTGCTCCTGTACCACAGACATAAAAATGAAGATATTTGTACGAATGCCTGTTTTTGTTTTTTTTTATGAAGTCTGGGTACCATTTCATTCTAAGGAATGTGTGACTAACACCTCCATCATGTGGTTTATTATTGAACCACACTGTATTTGTAGATTTCCCTTCAGTGGGATCTCAGTGACATTTAGATTAAAATAGAGTAGAAAAAAATGATTTGTTTGCCCGAATTGTTGAGAATTATGACAGGTGAAGATTAAAATTTTCTTCTGTTTTCTATCTAGTAAATCGAGCATCTGGGTTATGTGGATTCTGGGAAAAATTGCAAAACATTTTTCATCATTTTCTGGACTTAATATGACAGACAAGTCTATACAAGTAGACAGACTCCACAGCAAGCACGCGGAGAAGCCTGAATAAGGTCCAAATAACTGAAGATGTAGATGTACAAATATTAAAGGTAATTCAGTTTTGCATCAGGAAGCAAGCAGTCTACAGGCAATGGTTTAGGCTATTAGCAAAGGGGCTATAAAAGGCTAAATCCAAAGCAGACTCCCAAAGGTCAGGTGATCAGCAAACAATATCAATGGGGCTGTACAAAAATCCAGGGTCTTATAGAGGTGCAAATCTCAAAACGGATGTTTGATCAGTTTCAAAATGCAGCAGCACACCTCAATATGGTATTCTGGCAACATCTCATGCAATCGCTATGATCATTTAGGAGGTGTGCAAAATGCTAAGGGCAGACAATATTCAGCTTTTGTGGAGTAGAATTGCGGCAATGATCGATACTGGTGTTGTAGTGGACCATAGTTGATCCCTGATCTAAACGGACGCCCTCCCCACGGTTCTGCACGCATATGAACTGCAGATTCATTGAAAAGTTTAAATAATAGTGTGAAATACAGATTTATTGTCATATTTTTAAAACTGGTTTTTAAAGTAACGATTGCGGAAATCTCGATGCAGCGTTACAGTGCAATCAAAGCAGTCGTGTGTTCATGCGAACGGGGGAATTTGTTAAAAAATGCATCCATGACACGAGGATGGTAAATCCAGTACGCCATAGGCCGTTTAGAAGCTTATGCAGTGTTCGCAGGAACATCTTTAGCGGTCGTAGGAGCGCTGTCAGATGAAGAATTGGACAAGTTTCTACCGCGATTTTCCACTTCGGTCCTCAGCGGCTCTCGTGGAGCTCAGCAGTGTGTCGGCGGGTCGCCTGCCGGGCGGAGTCAACTGCTGTGCGGACAGATGGCCGTCTCCGCCCCGCAGCTTCCTGTTCTGAGAAGAAACACCTGTCTAATTTTAAGTAAAATATCAAATGACGTGGATCTATTTTGGTGTCATATAAAACAAATAATGAATGTTTTTCATTTGTGCAATGGAAAAATATTTTTACCATTATATACCAAAATATTCTTACCATTGCACTCATGAACGTTCATTATTTGTATAATATATATGTATATGAATACATATGAATCATGGCAGGTGCGTGGTAATGTGATTCCAAAAGGCGGGATCAGCAGCTCACGCGGCGAGGATGGAACGTTCATGAATGTACTGTCGGACCTGAGGGACAGCGAGAGACGGGTCAGATTAGTGAAGCGTTCACAGGAAATCTGAAAAAAAGGGATTTTTTAAACTAGTAATTTGAATAATCATGAGCTAACCTAACTCATTGCTAAAATGAGAAAATAACCAAACACTGGAGTAGTTTTTTTTTTGTTTGTTTTTTTGCAGGTTTGACACAGTTCAGTGTACACGTTATAAGACATTCTTTCAGGCTGGTGATTCCTGTAGTGCTCAGGATTTCTCATCCTTTATTGTACCTGGATTCCGGATACGGATATCGACAACATCAATGGAAACTGAGAGCAGAGGCTGCCTGCGGGAGGGCGTGAGCCAATTTGATAGAACCATAAAGGTTCGATGTGATGCAAAGATAAAGTGAGACAGAAGCATAAAGGAAAACGTGGACATGCACAGATGTGCTTCTTTGTGTCAGAGACACATACGTTTGATTTATGTCAATATGACTGTACGTAGGCTCCCACAGTGTGGTTCTGAGGGTGTGTTTCCATCCCGCTGTGCCTTTGCACGGGCTTCACATTGATGCCTATATGTCCACATCAGATTAACTCCCGCCCCTTTCTCCGACTCTCCATTTCCACTGAAGTGGTCGATATCCAGACAGACGGGGTCTGAATGTTGCGGATGTGGCGCACTTGTCAGGCCCATTAGCAGGACTAATGGTGGCCTAACAGCCCCGTGTGCCCTCAGGGAGAAAGACCAGTCAGAAGCAGAAGGGCTCTGGGCTGGTAGGGGGGCAGGCAGCAGCTGTGGACGACCTCGTTTAAGTGGGTATTACCATATGTGGAGGCTTTTACAGCCCGGATCTACTTTCACATTAAAGAGACAGAGGAGGGAATGGGAGCCACGACCGTGTCTCTGTGAATACATGTTTTATGGAATTACAGGTATTAACATCTAAATCGGGTGAAAAAGTTACACTTTTTATCTGCAGGGACCCTTCATGGACCAATAACACAATCATACATTTAAATGTTGTTGCTGCAAAATTTTGTAACACATCGATATCACCAGACCCTGGGTTTTTTCTCTGCTGATACTCTTTGTGCGTTCCAGTTGTACTCCGAGATCGGAATTTCCCAGTTACACCCCATGAAGTTGGAATTCCAGCTTGTTCAAACACCACATATCCCGAGGTCACAATCCGAGATGGCTGCTCCGAGCATCAACAGTAGTGAAAGCTCTAGTTTTTACTGGTTTTAGCACTTCTGTCTTTTTTGTGTCCAATTTAATAAATTGTGCACACTGTACTGTCCTACTATGGTATTTTTATGCATGAAGCACCACGGAATGTGTTTGTCAACTGATGCCTCTAATATTTGCTAACCTGGTAGACGTTGCTAACAACGACTGACTACACCACACCACAAACTGAGCCGTACATTAAAACACTAATGTAACTTCTGCACCATCTGTCCTCTTCCATGTGGTCTCTTTGGTGGATAAAATATTTTTTAGTATTATATACTCCAAAATCTTGGTGACATCCAGCTTATTTTGCATCTTGTGGTGTTGTGTGGAAACTGGAACACATTTACCTTCCATGTGATGTCATTCCCAATCGCGACTTCCGTGAGTAAATGGAACTGTCTGCAGTTCCTTCTTCCTGGATGATTTTCCATCAGTTTCTCTTTTAGCGTTGGGAATGCTGCTCAGTGTCAGCTGACCGACTTGGATACTGCACAACATTTTACTTCTTTGTCTTCAACAAAAGTCTTTGAGTTCCATTTGCAATACCTATTGGGCCATTGTCCATAAGAAGTAGTACTACATAGGCCCTCAAACCCATTGGTGCTGGTGCTTATCTCCGGATTCTGTAGCGTGAAGCAGATGAGAGTCTACAGCTCCTTCTGGACGGGACAGCAGTCTGAGGTTACTTCCCCAGCCATGGCCGGTACCCATTTACAGCTGGGTGGACTGGGTCTTGTCCAAGGACACAGATTAGTATGACTGTGAAACGAACCCAGATCCACATATTGGTATCCCAAACCCTAACCCACTGAGCTGCCTTGGTTGTCCAGTTGAACTTTAAAATGATTTTTGAGGTATTTGATGAATGTGAGCACATAGTACCAGGAACTAAGACTTTATCCTGCTGCTTTTGTCAGCAGTTACATCATCACTAAATACGAGGGACTAGGATCATGGACATCAGCAGGTGCGCAGTCTATGGAACTTTAGATCCGAGGAATTCACGTACTGAGTGTGAGTTACTGTTTTGGATTGGGCTTTTGGAACTCTCCTGTCTTGGTGACTAGTCTGGCATCGCCAAGGCCACCGACGCACTAATGCAGCCTGTTTTTCTGGGACTCTTATCTGCACCTCGTATATTCAATTATCCCAGATAATGTTTGGTTGGTCTCTGTTTTATTTATTTGTAATGATGAACTACCCAAATGCATGAAATAGGACATGATCATACCACTGTTTGATTACGAGCCACATGTACTGAAGCTGGTGTGTGTTACCATGGTTACCCATTGCTATTGCCTAATTATATAGCTTCCTAGACAGTTGCCACGATCAGCGTGGATGATTACAGAAATTTAATGGTACCTAAGCCTTTGAATTCATGCATATGTGACATTAGCTGTCAGATAATCCTCTGTTGGGCCGCTTGGCATTCATACAACAAACAAACAATACTCAAAGCTGCACCGAGCTCACAAAATTTGGTCCATAACAGAGTTGGAATAACCAGCTTTTACACCTCACTAAATATTAACAAGTTAATAGACAAATGCACTGGAATTGGTCTAAAATGCACCCAAGACTGTACACTAGACTAAGATGTCTAAAAGTGACAGTTTTCATGTTCTGGTCCTCTCTGAATGCAGGTTTTCAGATTGATATGGCCGTTTAAAATCACATGACTGGCTGCTGATTAACTGCACACATCAGTTCATTCCAGCACCTCGAGCATAAAAACAATCGGTGTGTTGGAGTTCGCTGCCGCAAGTGTCTTAAGAAACACAGAACAGTGTAGATTAACTGGAATAATGATTAACATCCTGTTGTGTGTTTGGCTGTAACTATACAATCTGCTGCATTACACCATTTGAAACAAGCAGAGAATTCATGGTCTCACCCCTGACCATCTCCCCATACACGTGTTGGCGAATATTGCAAACAGTATCACTGATAGAAAATTATTATTGAGTTGATCACAAGTCAAAAGTGGTGAGTAAAGTTGGTGAATATTTGTTTATGAACAGACTTGTACATATTATGATCATACAGATGAGTCTTATTGGTCACTAGAAACCATAATAATGTCAGATGATGACATCTTTGTCATGCCACATATACATTATATTATATGCATGCTAGATCATCCTTCAAGCTCTTCCAGGTTAAGGGTTACTGAGAGGAAAAAAAAGTGGTTTTTGGATTGTATACCGTCACATGAGGGCAATATAGTGACATCAACATGACATCACGTACAAATCAGCATATGGTACTTTACCCATTCATGTGCACTTAGATCATCCTGTTGTGTACAACGAGAATGGAACCCTAATGCAGAACACTGAGGACAATCAGGCAGATCTCAATGTGAGTACAAACAGGCTCAAGGACAGGCTGGAAAACAGACTAGACAGGCAAAAATTTTAAAAACACACACACACACACACAGGAGAACAGATTAGGCAACGCAGGAGAGTTCAACACGAGGGACTGAATGAAACGGTCTGGCGTGCTCGCTTAAAGAGCTCCTTTTGAAGGCGAGCACAGTGTTGGCAACTGTGTCCAATAGAAAGTAGCTAAAGTCTGCTCAAAAAGTCGCTAAATGTGGCTAAATGACGTCATCACGTTACCTTCACATTCCGCCAAATTATTCTCCTAATCTGTACTCGGTAGCCTACTCACAGGGTCTACTGTATTTTAACACGGCATAATTCAAAACATTTCTTTATATATGTGAGCACATCACAGATCATTCACTTTCACGTCTGTCATGTCAGCCGGTTAGTGCGACCGCTTTCAATGCAGAAGGTTCCCGGTTCGAGGCCACCCCTGCCCATTCTCCATGTAATGTGGAGTTGCGTCAGGAAGGGCATCCGGCGTAAAACTTGTGCCAAATCTACATGCAGATCCATGTGGGATCTGCTGTGGCGACCCCAAGTTAAAATTGGGAGAAGCCGAAAGAACTTACTTTTATGTCAGCCCACTCACGCACAGTGATGATGCTGCGTTCATGATGACGGTAAACTCGGAAAAACTTGTTCTGAAAAGCGTGCGTTCACTTGATAAACTCAGAAAACAATATGGATGTACGCAGTAACATATTTGAGCTTTGTTCTTATCTTACAAGGAGCACATTAATGAGTGAAGGCAGCTGCTTGCTGTGGGTCAGCAAGATGGAAAATGTCTCAGATGATTGTATTTCTATTTGTAGTGGACTCAATGACAATATCAATTATTGATATATTATTATTGCTATAACGCTGGCAACTTCACTAATATATAAAGAATGAAAACATATCACAGACAAAAGTAAATAATTTAAAAGTAATTAAATGGCACCTGTAATATTACTGTTTCAGCAGACATGATGGAGGACGCTATGATTGTAGTTCTTATGACATCAAGTCAGACAAATCAGAGCTCTGAATTTCTGCCCGAGCTTCCAAGCAAAAAAAAAAATTCAACCCAACCACATGTTCAAGTCGTTTTTTCCCGAGTTGGAGATTGTAATTTCCGACTTTACGACATACCATGAATGCGGCATGGGCACAACGGAGACTGACTGTAGAAGCAAAGCAGGAGAGATGCGTGGGCTTAAGCCTTGTGAATGCCCACCTTCTAGCTCGCTGTGTTTCAAAGTTATTGCGGAAAAAGTGATTTATTTTTTTAAATTTATTTTAAATTAATGTCACATGATATCATTTGTGCCGACCCTGCAATAGACTGGTGACCTGTGCAGGGTGTACCCCACCTCTCACCCAATGACCGCTGAGATAGCCTCCAGCCTCCTCGTGACCCTTAACTGGAATAAGCGGGTTAAGTAGAGGGATGGATGACATCATTTGGTGATGTCATCACGACGCCACATATTGAGCAGCAGATGGTATTGTGTTTTCTGATTCATATCTACCGGTACTTGAAATTATTATTCTAACTCTCCTAGTTTTGAAGTTAGTGCGGAAAATGTGAATTTTTTTTATCATTTAATGTCACATGACATAATTTGGTGACATCATATTGTCACATATGGATCTGCAGATGATAGTCTGCTTTTTATCATGATGTCATGTACACATCAGCATATGACAATCTGTTTGCTGATTCATATGCCGTGGAGATCATCCTTCTAGCTCACTTTGTTTCGAAGTAATGTGCAAAATATGTGGGGGTTTTTTTGTTGTTTTTTTTAGAATAATGCCACATGACGTCATTTGGTCATTTGGTGATCATGACACCACATACTGAGCAGCAGATGGTATTGTGTTTTCTGATTCATAGCCACTTGA
Source organism: Chatrabus melanurus (assembly GCA_900302635.1). Taxonomy (NCBI): domain Eukaryota; kingdom Metazoa; phylum Chordata; class Actinopteri; order Batrachoidiformes; family Batrachoididae; genus Chatrabus; species Chatrabus melanurus. Next base: position 9,098 of record OMMV01026412.1, read on the forward strand.
AATCATTTTTCTAACTCTCATAGTTTTGAAGTTATTTCAATAATTTGATTTTTCCAACTATTCACTGACCTGAATGGACCTTGATCTTTGACCTTTTGATTAACGTCATGCTGAGATATTATCACTAGCAATTCAAATGTGCAGTATTAATGAAATCAGCCAAGCGGTTCCTGGGATATTTGTCCATACAGACAGACAAAATGGTTACAATAGTCTTGCAAACTCTTCTGTGGGCTCGACTAATTTCATCTGAACTTCCTGTGAACAGAAAACATAAACTTTATACCATATGCTGACACTCAAACGTAAATGAACTGTGTGTCTCACGCCTCTCTGTAGTAGGAATATGGAGTAATGTTCTACAAACACGCCGGGCATAATTTGTCCAATGTTTTGTTCTGGGCAGGGAGCCCATTTCCAACAAGCTAAGCACAGGGGATACAAGTGCGATCACTTCAGAAGGAGCTGCCCACTTTGCCAAGTGCCGTCACTCACAGTCAGGTCCATGCTTGGTTCTGTCTCATTGCTCCGGTTTTCTGTCACGGTGTCATTTTTGTACAAAGAGTGCATGAAAGAAACTTATCTGGGCCAGAATATATTTGGGAATATTGTCAAATATTTGAACTAATTGTGCTGGAATTATGTCAGAAACCTATGTTAGACCATAGATTGAGCCAAAAATAGATAAATAAAATTAGACAAGAAAAGAAAAAAAATTGCACGTATTTGTTTTAGAAACTATTAAGAGTGAGAATTGTTAGGTGAGGTATTACAACTCTAAGTATTTTCAAAGCTTTTAGTAAAGCTTGACAGTTGAGAAACTATTCGACTGCGGAAAAGATTGCGTAGCGTTTACCTTGTAATCGGTTGTCAGTTTTGGCAGTAGAAAGTAGAAACTGCAGCAGCATATTAACATTTCTCTTTTCTTTGGTTTCCAGTCGGCTTTTGTCTTTGGGTGAAAATAAACCAAAAAAAAAAGGCATTGGACAAACCTTGTGACACCTTTTTCTACACTTGCCAGGCAAGGGAATATATTTATTCTGTTCTGCTGAGGAGAATTGAGATGGGACTAGGAAATACTTTAGGCATGGATGTTGTGTAAAATCGATTAAAATTATACAAAAATCAGTAAGAGCATGCATTTTTCCTAAACCTCTAACTTCCTGACTCAAATACCATTTTTGCTTTGTGGACATCCAACAGCATACACTGCACTCACGACGACAGGTGCTAGAAAAGTTAAATACTATATCATCAAAAAAAATTGTGGACATCCACAATCCTGGACTAAAATCCAGACCTTCAATAACTTCCTGGAGTCAACCATCAGTATAAATGGTTATTGGACTGCATTTATATAGTGCTTTCATGTTCAAAGCACTTTATAGTGATGCCTCACATTCACCCATTCACACACACACACACATACCAATGTTAGGGTGCTGCCATGCAATGCGGTCACCGGGAGCAACTTGGGCAAGGTCCCTTAGTGATCCTCGGGTCACAAACCCACCACTTTAACCGCTTGACCAACTTGGAGAGACATCCACTTATCTCGACAGTGACATTTTTGTCTTTGAGATTGGGAGATGCCTGGGTAGAGCTCAGTGTGATGCAGATATAACTGAAGGAGAACAAAGATCCAAGTTCATAGGGTCCTTGTGGTTCCTGCCTGCAAAATCATAGAGTAAGCTCTGTGATTGTGAGACTTGGACACTAACCAGTGACCAAAGGTAACGACTAGATGTCTTTGGTACGAGGTCTCTTTGGAGGATCCTTGGGTACCTCCGGAATGACTTTGTGTCAAACGAGCGGTTACTTAGGGAGATTCAGATGAGGAGTATCACTAGCATTGTGCGAGAACATCAGCTACGAGATTTTGGCCATGCGGCGTACTTCACTGCGTGTGACCCAGCACGCAGGTTCCTCAGTATTGAGGACCCCAGCAGCTGGAGAAGGCCAAGGTACGCTGATGCTTGCACCTGGCTGTGGCAGATAGATGGTTGCTTTTGACAGGCGGGGATGGACTGGTTGTCTGCATGGGTGGTTCTCATCCAGGACCCAAGGCTGTTCCGTGGTGTGGTGGATGCGGTGACAAGTGGTACCAGCGCATGCTCCCAGACTTGACTTCACTTGGGACGACGCAAAAGAAATGTCAGAAGGCGTGACCGGGAATCGAGCCTACATATTGAGAGACCAGCTCCTGATTCCACTGAGCTACCTGCTCTACACACCCATGTGGCATCACATTAAATTCCTTAGAGATACAGCAACATCTGATTGTGATACTTCCTAAAGAAAACAGACAGGACAGCAAACATGAGCTGTTTTGTATGTGTTGTGCATTGGATGTTGCTTAATCACACCTTTTAACTGTATTTTGCCAGGTATTGATGCAGTGTGCTGTTAATGGTGTTTGTTTTACGTGATGTGACTGTGTTGACACAATGGGAATCATCACAGCATTTGTATCTGTAATCACAGAAGCATGACATTTTTTTTATGGAGATCAATACAAAATAAAGATCATCCAAGCCTTTTATTGGGATTATATTTTTAGTACATCATCCGTTTCTGTGTTTTACAGATTTATGCAATTTTTTACAGTCACTGCTGGAAAGAACTATGAACAATTTTGAGATTACAGTCATTATATTTTGGGACAAAAGCTGTAATGTTATCAGAATAGTATTTATAATATGTCATTAAAGTGATATTTTTATAAGAAAAAGACAGGATTATGAGAATAAAGTCAAAATATTTTGTGAAAAAATGTAAAATTTGCATGCATTATGAGACAAATGTAGTAAGTTTATGACAGTAGAGTGGTAATTTTAAGAAGTCCTATATAGGCCCTGAGACCTGTTGGTGCTGGTGCTTATCTCCAGATTCCGTAGCGTGAAGCGGATGAGAGTCTACGACTCTCCCCTGAACAGGATGCCAGTCCGATGCAGGTTATTTCCCCAGCCAAGGCCGGTACACATTTACAGCTGGGTAGACTTAGAAAATGTAGATTAAGTGTCTTGTCCAAGGACACAGACAGATAGTGTGACCGGAAATCGAGCCCAGGTCTACATATTGGTAGTCCAACTCCTTATCCACTGATAAGGAACTGGAAGCTGGGAAATTATGGAATAAAAGCTCATTTTAAAAATTAATATTATACAAATAATGAATGTCACGTGATGTACAATCCACCAATCAAAAGGCAATGATTTATTTAGATGTCATATAATTCAGTCTATTTCACTGGAACTCTAATCTGCACCTCCGCTATTCAACTATCCGGTCATTGTGAATATATTGTTGTTTAGCTGCCACATTTCTGTCATTAAATGTTCTGTCAATCTTGTGTTGTGCATTTTGTTTTGTCTTGTTAGTATGGCCATAGCAGATGGTCACCCCACTGAGTCTGGTCTGCTTGAGGTTACTTCCTATAATAATTTTTTAAAAAACACTCAGGGAGTTTTTCCTCACTACTGTTGCCAATGTGCTTGCTTGTTTGCATGTTTTCCATATGTACCTGCTACAACCACAGCTGATGAGTCAACTCTGGTGTTTCCAAGCTGACCTAACTTTATCTAATTAGTGGGTGGAGCAGTGAAAGTTGGAATCATGCAGAGCATGTGGTGTTCAGGACCAGGGTTGGTGACCACTGTTCCAGACCTTACTCGTGTGTAGGTAGCTTGCTGTATTTAATAATTTGGTGCTGTATAAATAAATTGAATTGAGCAATGTAGCATCTTCCCAGGTGGCTCTGGTGGCTTGTACACCACTAGGGTTAGTTAGGTGGGACTGGGGCTTGTTCCACAGGCCTACTCCCTGGTTACCCCTTGCCTTCTCTGTACCATCATGTTTTACTCTTCATGCAAGGCCTGTAGGATGGTCTGTCTATGGGTTTTGGTGGACAAGGCTTCCTGGGGGCAAGCCTTAAACTTGTGCTAACCGCTGCACTGCTGTGCTGCCCAGTATATGGATCAGCTTAACTAAATTATGGCCTCGCTTACTTATTTGTCTTCTGTGCGTCAGTATCGACTGTGATGCTTTTCTAATACGATCAACACATGTATTGTCTTCGTCTTCCAGAGTATAAATGGGATTACACTAATTAGGTTATGGATTGTAGCTGTGCTCTTTCAACCAAAGAGGAGACTGATCAATCTGAAAAACAAAGAGTGGAGGAAAAATCACGGAAAAAGTTCAAACAAAGTCAGCGGTATGAAGTATTATAAGTGCAGCAGAGTTTTCGGGCTCCATCTTGAGGGCGGGTGTGAAACGCATGGTGCAAATGTGTGCAAATCCTTGTGGGGCGTGTCCAAGTGCGCATTGCGATTTAAGTGGCGGGAAATAACAGCACAAACCAGAGTGCTGGGTGCAGAGGGGCTGGATGAATGCTCCACATTATTTGGGAGCATTTTATAGGCTTATCGTGTAATGTGGAGTTGCGTCAGGAAGGGCATCCGGCGTAAAACCTGTGCCAAATCCACATGCGGATCCATGTGGGATCTGCTGTGGCGACCCCAAGTTGAAATTGGGAGAAGCCGAAAGAACTTACTATCATCAAATCAACCAATCAGATTGTCACCTGTCATCCTCTTTAGTGTCTGAGACACGCCGGAACTCGGTGCATTGCTATTCAGGCCTAGTCCACACTGCTCCGTTTTCATTGGGAGCGCCAGCTCAGATACGTGTCCGTATCTGAAAATATCTGCATCTACACAGTGCCGTATTTATTTCTTCTTCGGCGTTTGGAGCGCGCTGTAGTGCAGAACAAACGGAAAGGGTGCCACGTTTTGCCATCGTGTGGCAGGAGGCCGATAGTGACGTGGGTCCACTCCACAGAAGCATCGCGCTTTCTGTGGTCCGTAGATATGTAATGTGCAGATTATACAGGGCGATGTTTAACGCTAAACATGCTATTAAAATCGACAAACATGTCAAAAACGCACGTCATTGCTCACCTGTGGAAATGTGGGTGCTCTTCTTTTGCACTTCACAGACACGTTCACAGTGACAGGACATATTGCTGCTTCCTCCTGGTGGCGGTTAATACATGGATACATGGATTATCCATGCAATACATGGATAGCCTGTCCACACACAGAAACGACTCCACCGTTTTCGTTTCGATCCACTCTGGAGCGCGTTTTTGAAACGCTCCGTTTTGGGGTGGGGAAACGGCGGATTATTGTGGATGAAAGGCCAAAACGGATAGATACTTAGCAGTTTTCCTACGAAAATAGAGCAGTGTAGACAAGGCCTCGGAGGATGAATGCAGAAGTGAGTGGTTTTCTGCACAGGAAACAGATTTGCATGCGTGTGGAATCTGCAGGACATAATGCTGGAAGTTATAGTGACTGGTAGCATCCATTGCTATGGATGAAGATTTTGTTTCTTGACCAAGACGCAGCTGTTTTAACCTTTGAGATGGATGAAGAAAGAACCCTTGACCTAAATTCACTTCAGTTTTGTGTGTGTGTGTGTGTGTCGACATGTCTATTGATTAAATCTGCAACTGGACTCTTGTTGCATCTGATCTGCATCAAATGGTGTTATATCATCTGCATATACTTTCACGTGTGGTTTGCTTATGTTGAGTTTGTTTTCTTTTCTTACACATGGAAATCCGGGTTTTAGGTCAAATATCAAAACTTAAGTGTTACAAGGAAAGCGGATTGGCGCACTGTCATAGGTTGCCATGGTCACTTAAATCGAGAAGTGTTTATGAGAAATGCTAGAGGGTCTGGTTTCATGGCAACAACATGGCGACAGTGAGAGGGAGCAGGTGTTAGGGTTTTGTTCAGTAGCCACCCCAAAAAAACACTCATATTTATCACACACACGCACACACAGACATATGAGACTCCTGCTGCGCTGTTTCTGATTCATCCTTGTCAACCTCACTTCATAATGTAACTCAGTCGCTGCCCCAGAAAGAGCTCACTGTGAAGGATGATGTCACCCCCATT